>JAQIYI010000137.1:0-27933 GCA_034700265.1 Polyzonium germanicum
GAATCGTACCGTATAGACTTACTTAGGCTAATAGGCTAGGCATATATTTAAGAAACTGAATGTATCCCTCTTCTAATCAGTATCGCAGTTTATATGCATGTCCTCTACACTGTGCGAAGAGGAATGACGTTTCTAAAATATAATACAGGGTGTGATTTGAATGTGTATATAGTCTGTTTTTGTTGTATTTTGTGACTGACACCAGACCGGGCGTATCTAGGATAGCGTTCGCTCAGATCACGAGAGCGACGGAAAACGCCCGAGCTAAGAACCTGATAATTCTCGCCATAATGCTACCAAATGTGAAGCCGGCAGTAATAGAATGGACAACTGTCACTCACTCACCTACCCAGGCGCTTTAGATGATAATATCTTATTTACCTTGCAATTTACTAGCCGCATTGACAGAAATTTGTCAGACACCAACCCGGACCACGCAGGTTTAGGCCTTTTATGTGCACCAATTTGTTATATTCCAAATAATTATTCTTTGTTTTTATATGCGAAAGTTCAAGGTCATGAAGGCGGACCATGCAGTCTTAGCAACGCCCCAATGCATGTCCATAAGGGCGGCATAAGGACAGGTGAGTCTGGTGAATAAACTTTCATTATTCCATTTACAAATTCTATCTCCTTTTTACTTCTTTCAGCGCGGCTGTTTGCCGCGTAGTGGAGCAACCTTTGGACAAGTCCTTTGTCAAAGTGCCACCTGTGATGCTGCGCCTACCGGGTATTTAAATACATTTCTTTTTTACTTTCTTTAGTATTCTTAGTATGTATAATAAGCAATACATACAAAGCATACAAGAATAACACAGTGACACAGCGAGTGTCTTAATTTTTGTTTAAATTTTCCTAACATGGGCTAGTGACCTATGCACCTAGCTCTGCCAAGGCTGTGTACTGTGGGCCTAATGTAGGCATACACATTGATTAATTATCAACAATAACACAGCCGAAATCTAGACCTATCAACTTAGGCTGAATGCGCCGCTTATTTATGTAGGCCTATTTCTAAATTTTAACTAGGGAAAAATTAAAAGAAATGGATCATCAGAGTTTTTCCCGCGCTGCGGTACTCAAAAACGAGGCCTAACTGAATAACGATAAAATACGGTAACGGTACTAAAATCCGTCGGCGTCTTATTCGACTCACTAAATTTGCGTTTGAAATTTGCCGCATTGCTCATCGATATCCGTAGTGGCGCGTGCCGTTTAATATAGCATCGATGTATAAATTGTACAGTATATCGATGAGCGGTTGCTGATTTGCGCAAGAAATATCTTAAAGGAACGCGTTCAGAAGTGCTTTATTTTCTAAATTTTAAACTTCATTTTGATGAATTTCACTTAATTAATGGTCTGAGGTATTTCAGATTTCAATAGTTTCGATCACCTTCAGTTTTGCTAGCGTTAATCTTTCTTTTTGCACTAGGCCTTCAGACCTCATCACAGGCCTAGGCATAGTTTAGCTGCAACGTCCGTAAGCGGCTCGACATATTCCTGTGCGCGTGATATTGTGTCATGTAAAAAAGGCTAAAGTTGATCCGCTTTGTTCACACAGTAAGTAAATGTAATCGTATAAGCCTGTACGCCAAAGGGCACGTCTTCTAACTTGTTCTAAGTCCCTACCGTACTGAGTATGCCTACATTGCCCAGTAGAAACTGGCGCTAACGGTCCTTTTGAATGCGGGCCTAGGTCAATTTAGGCCTTGGGCGGCGGCCTAAATGACAATGGCCAGTAAAGCAGTACGCGTCAAACTTTCAAATGCACGCTTGAATGTTCGTCAGACGCCTTGTAGACTAGTAATTGCCGAAGTGTAACAAGCTATGCCTGCAAATGGTCGCAGCAGGCCACGTTTGCATGGTTATTGACCGCAGATAGAGGAGACTGAACTCTGCAATAATAACATCATTAACATGTTCAATTTGTTCATGTATACAAGAGGCATATGTAACGTACAGTGTAGACTACTTCCTTACGAAAAATTGAATGAGTCAGAATGACTATGCGGAGAAGCCGCGTGATACAACGTGGTACGACGCGTGGCCTCCTGCCAGCGTATCAAAATTCAAAATGCATCGCTCGATCCCTGTCTGACCCTTAATTTCGCTGTCGCAATTCACACTGCCGACCATTGACTGTGATGTGATCATTATAGTTCGTGTTCTTGTAACGTTGATGGTTACATCGTTTGATTTTCGTTTCCTTGGCAGTTGGCATACTTTATATGGTTTGTAGACTCCATGTACATACATATAGCCAGGGCTTACTTTGATGTTTGCGTACAAGCACATGCACTGAGCACCTCGATGCGAGAATTAAAAAGTGAGCCAGAGTCGCATCTTGCCACACAAATTGTGCGCACACCTAAGACCTAGCCTTTTTTTTTTTACAAGGTTTAATCTTTCAAATAGTGCCTTACATCAAGTTACATTTGCAGTTACAATAGAATTAGTCTAGGATACGTTATAATATATTGATAAAAGTAAGGTACAGGTAGGCCTAATACTAGCGACAGGGGGTTATTGGCGCAGCGCTTTGTTAAGAAACTTACGAGGATCCACCACGGAGTTCTTTAAAGATCACCGGAAAGGACCAGAGTCCCCCAGAGGGAGTTTTGTGACTTAACATTTAGCCAGCATATTCTTTAATAACCATTAACTATTATTTATTTGATTTGCAGCATATTGTAGACTTAAATTATTTCTAAAAATACTATTATCAACCCAATCCACTCTTTCCAGCAATAGGCTAATCTTTGATCCGTCTAAGATCCGGTTTCAGTTTGAGCATCATAAGGTTGCCATCTCATGATAATCTAGGCACAAAAAATGCAATTGACCTAGACCAATACCTAATCAGATATTGAATCCTTTGGAGTAACGTTTTCATTTTCAGCAGCAACCAATCTAGTTAAATTTACATGTAGGCCTACAGACCTATAAAAAAATGTGAACAATTTTTAGCCTAGGCTACAATTAAAATTACATCTGTAAAGAATTTTCTCATTTCCTGAACAACTGGCGTGCTGGATTTCCGAGAATTAGGGTGATGTCGGAAAAGGAATTTGGGATGGACTAATGGACCATATGGTAGGCTACTAGCGTCTAGTGATCTCTGTGTATAATTGACAACCTGAAAAAGTCTACTTGTAGCCTACATACAATGTATACATCAGTCGTCATTTGACTCGCGAAGGTTTAATTATAGCCACCATTTAGGCCCACTTCCTCCCAGGAGAGTCTTTCCTTACTGGTGGACCGACCGCTGACCCATAAACGAGCACATGATTTTTTTATCTCATGAATTTATGCGGCACAGACGATGGACACCTGCATAAACCCATAACTATTAAAAGATGGGACTCGTAAAAGAGTCCGCGTAATCAGCTTATTTTCGACAAAACTCATAACTAAAGCATGAAAATAAATTTCAGTGTTTCCAACCGCACACCGGCATCCTAGGGGTTCATCTGGGGAACCGTCGCCGAGCGCTTCCGACGAGAATTTGCTTGGAGATCGCGACGAGTAAGGAAAAGACTAATTAACTTATAAATTTATATAGTTAGCCAACAAGCTGCCTTCCTTGTGTGCGTTCGGATGATACCGTGTAGCTGAAAGTGCGATCGTGTACTTTGTGGCCCATTCGTGGTTGTAACGGTTGTATGCAGGTGTTTCTTGTCTATATTTGTTTTGTTTTTTCACCGATGTGACGAATCCGCGTCCCTAGTGTACTGCAACTCGTCGCGCGTTCATATAGCCTAAAACTGCCTAATTCATGATTTGGTTTTTTTTTGTCTGCGTAAAGATGGATTGCACCTCTTCAGCAGTGGGAAATGGAAACTGATAGGCTAAGGAGGCGGGCTGAGGTCGCTGCGACTACAAGCTACCAGGCAGTCAACGGGGGCGTCCATCAGTCGCAGGCCGCCATTGTCCAGTTGGGCAACACAAACCACGGTGCCACCAAAGACGGCAGTGACGACGACGACGACGACGAAGAGATGATCGATCTGACGACGAACAAACATACGGCGCCCGAAGATGTAGCTCACTTGCACGGTGGACAAGCCTTTCATCATGGCCAAGGTACTTATACATGTCTCATAACGTGTTTGGCCCTGTTTGTTATGTATGAAAAGCCTGTAGGTCTATATGTTACTCGTTATTTCAATTCGCATTTGTAAAATGCAAAGTTCTTATTAGGTAGGCTGCCATGTCTTGCATGTTGACAGTTTCTTACCATGAATAGATTTCTCAAAATGGCTCTAAGATGATTCACGAGACCTAACTTTTTTTAAAGATTCTGATCAATTGGATTATATTTTGTCGCTCGACTCCCAAACTCGATATTAATTTGGTTTTTGTGCTCTGAATGGATTTCTTCTGTAAACGCACTTTTGTTTTTTGTTGTAGCCTAGTCGCAAGCTTTGCACGGCCACATGTTCTGACGGCCAGGTATTTCTGTGCACTTTTTTGTTTTCTATTTCTATTGTTACAGCCGCCGACGATCGTGCCCGAATGCCCAAGGTCGAGCATGCCATGCATTCAACGTATGTGCATTTTCGTGGTTTTGCAAATCCTTCAGGGGGAGCCGATTCAACGGGTGCAGGAGTTATGTCCTCTTCGATGCACGGAGCGTCAGACGCCAGTGCAGTCGACGATCTGCCGCCCGGCATCGGCCAGTACGATGATTTCCATACGATTGACTGGCAGCGCGACATCGCTCGCGATCGCATGCGACATCGCTACATCGCCAAGAAGCGAAATGACTCTGTGTTTAACATGATACGAGGCGCGCACGACGCTTGGTCCGGTTGGGTCTGTGTCTTCCTCGTTGGCGTCATCGCTGGTAAGTGTCTCAGCCCAGGATTTCCAAATACCGGGTGGCGCAGACCCAACTGTCGTTTTATATGTTTTTCAAATGAAAACAAAAACAAGGTTTTAATTTATCGTTATTTAATTTTTAGGAACGATGGCTGGTGTATTGGACATCGGTTCCAGATGGATGGCCAATCTTCGGCTAGGTATTTGTCCAAAGGCGTTCTGGCTAAACAAAGAACAATGTTGTTGGGCGTCGAGCGAGATGCAATACGAAGGGGACTTGTGTCCGGAGGTTTCAAATCATTTCTTTGTCGAACAAGCAATATTCCATTATTCCATTAGTCATGGGTCCACAAGTGTCCAATTTTCATAGTTTTTAAATTTCTTTCCATGTACAGTGGCAAATGTGGTCAGAAATCTTGGGCGCTGGCCGCGATGGTGCCGGAGCGTACATCATCAAATACATATTATATATTTTGTGGTCGGTGGCTTTTGTCTCGTTATGCGCCTTGCTGGTGCGCACGTTTGCTCCGTACGCAGTTGGTTCTGGAATCACTGAGGTTTGTTAACTTCATATTTGAATTTTAGATTTAAAAAATAAATGTTTAGATGTTAAAACTGTTAACTTGTTATAATATTGTTTTATTGATTATCTCGTTGGCAGATCAAGACCATATTAAGTGGTTTTATTATTCGAGGTTACTTGGGAAAGTGGACGTTGCTCATTAAATCAATCGGTGTCATGCTCGCTGTATCTGCTGGACTCAGTCTAGGAAAGGAAGGACCGCTCGTCCACGTCGCCTGCTGCATCGGCAATATCATTTCCTACCTCTTTCCAAAGTATGGCCGCAACGAGGCCAAAAAGAGAGAGGTACCTTAAATTGAAAATAAAACATGAGTTTAATTTTTTTATTTAAAATGATTTTAAAACAATAAGAATCGTCACTTTGTGGCACTATTTTAATTTTGTTTTCATCGATTGACATAATTTGTGTTGTATATTTATGCAGATATTGTCAGCTGCTGCGGCGGCAGGAGTTTCCATGGCATTCGGGGCGCCAATCGGAGGCGTGCTCTTCAGTCTCGAAGAGGCAATATAAATTATTATATAAATTTATTACCTTAGTATTTATTTATCAAGCACAAATCTTGCACATTTTTATTTTCCTTGTTTTCTCTTAAGACGTAGTTTTATTATCATTTTTACTCATACAGGTGAGCTATTACTTTCCACTGAAGACTCTGTGGCGGTCTTTCTTCTGCGCTCTAGTCGCCGCCTTCATCGTGCGCTCTATCAACCCGTTCGGTAACGACCACACAGTCTTGTTCTACGTGGAGTACACGACGCCTTGGATGTTCTTCGAGCTCATTCCGTTCATCATTCTTGGTATTCTTGGGGTGCGTTCACTGTTCTTAACATGTCAGCAGTTTATTCATTAGCTTGATCACTTCAAAATGGGACACATTTCATCAGACGTTAATAAATTTAAAATATTTAATTTTGTAAAATTCAAATTCTTTCGTTTCTGCAGGGTATAGTTGGTTCAATCTTCATCAAGGCCAACATTCGGTGGTGCCGATATCGCAAGTTCTCCAAACTTGGAAAATATCCAATCACAGAGGTATGCAAAACCTTTTTCTATGCTTCATGTAAGTTGATATGCATCTTGTGACGTCACTATGATAGTTACCATTTCGGTTTCGGCGTAGGTTTTGCTGCTGACCTTCATCACAGCTGTCATCAGCTTTCCGAATGAATACACCAGGTAATTCGTTACAAATGCTTTAAAATTCTCGTTTTTATTTGCAAATAGTTCCTTAGTCTGGATTTATGAACTGGTAATTTTGTGTTTTCTTCATTTTTTTCATTTAGAATGGACACGAGCGAGTTGATCTCGCTTCTGTTTAGGGAATGTGGTCCAGCCGACAATAATAAAATATGGTAATTAAAATAGGCCTAGTAGTAGTCCGAAAAGGAAAATATATATTTCTTCTCATTTGATTAGTGATTACAAACGTGTTTACAACAACACGAACGACCCAATTCGACTCGCGCCAGCCGGAGACGGAGTGGTCGAAGCTGTCTGGCTGTTACTGCTTGCACTGATTTGCAAATTAGTCTTCACAATCTTCACCTTTGGCATTAAGGTAATCCTATAATGCTACTATAGATTCACATCCGACTTATAGCGTGAGGTCATGCGTTTTGACTTACCTTATTAACCCATCCAAAAGTGCAATCAAAATATGTTTCCGTAATTTACATATTTTGTTATCAGCTTAATGGATTTTAAAAACATCTTGATTATTTATAAGTGTATAAAACCCCCTCAAAATTAATTTTTCTTTTTTAAACATATATTTATAGGTACCGGCGGGAATATTCATTCCAAGTTTGGCTATCGGTGCCATTATGGTAATTTGACAAATTTAGCAAAACAAACATTATTGAACTAAAATATTTTAATCTATTTATTTGCATCTAATTTAATATAATTCGTAGGGTCGACTGTTGGGCATCGGAATGGAGCAGCTCGCCATGTAAACTATTTTATGGAACAGCTGTTCGGAAACAACAATGAGATATTTTAAAAAAATTTTTTATTTTCTATATTTGTCGTTAAAAGGAGTTATCCGAATCTGTGGATATTCAGTAATGAGTGTAGCGCCAACTGCGTGACTCCTGGTTTGTACGCCATGGTTGGAGCTGCAGCTGCCCTTGGTGGGGTCACCAGAATGACAGGTAAGTTTAATCGTTCCTCTCGATCGTAAAGTAGAAATAATTAGTTTGTTAATTTTTGTAAATGTGCATGGCTATGTTATCAGTCTCCTTGGTTGTCATCATGTTCGAGTTGACCGGGGGCGTCAAGTACATTGTTCCGTTAATGGCGGCGGCCATGGCGAGCAAGTGGGTCGGCGATGCTCTTGGCAAAGAGGGAATGTATCCTTAAAATCATGAATTACGAATTTGCGATGTTTAGATAATTTTCTCTAACCTTCAAACTTTAAAGCGCGATAAAGGTTTAAAGTGTTTCAAATTCCATTTACTTAACTTTGCGAATTGTCGCAGTTACGATGCTCACATTTGTCTCAACGGCTATCCGTTTCTGGACAGCAAAGACGAATTCACTCATACAACGCTGGCGGCGGACGTCATGCAGCCTAGGTTTGAAATGCCATTTATAATTAACGTTCCTTCCTTTTAATTTCTGTAAATACGAGCCTAGTTTCTTTAGTTTATTTCTTTAGTTGTATTCTCAATTTTTTTAAAATTCGTTTTCTTAGTTGATAGTCTGTTTATTTACCTTAGCATTTGTTTAAATTTTAGTCGAAGTGGGCATCTGTGTACTTTGACTCAAGACACCATGACGCTGGATGAAGTCGGTGAGTGCTTTTTATCTCTCCCCCGAACTCCCTTAGGCATTTCATTTGGATATACAGTAGGCCTAATTATAAATATTTGACAATGTCGCGCCTGCAGAAGCCCTGTTAAGAGAAACTGATCACAACGGTTTTCCAATTACCATTTCAACCGAGTCTCAGAATCTCGTCGGTTTTGTCATCCGACGTGATCTCATGCTCGCCATTGGTAACGAAAAACAAGCCCAAACTTGTCAGGAGAAAAACGTAGACATTTAATGTGTGTAAATAACGTCGTTTCTCTGTCGTCAATTAGCCAACGCCAAGAAACTTCAGGACGGCATCACAGGCAACTCAATCATTTTGTTCACTGATAGCGTTCCGACTGTGCCTTGGATTGGACCACCGCCGCTCAAGTTACGCAGAATAGTTGATCTGGTTGGTGTCCATCTTTTTTCGGGCTTTTGGCTTGCCTCGTTTAACGTTGAATGGATTTATAAATCTGAATTATATTGTCTTTTTAATGAGTTGTGCATTTTATCCTATTAAAAGAAATTATCTATGCCAAATCCTAATTTTAATTCCATTCAAAATCCCAATTGCAATTCTAAGCTTGACTCATTCCTTTTTGTTATTTAAGGCTCCCATAACAATCACCGATCAGACTCCAATGGAAACTGTCGTCGACATGTTCCGCAAGCTTGGCCTGCGCCAAACGTTGGTGACGCACAGTGGGTACGTTGTAACGCCTTAATTTATTCTTCAACTTGCAAGTCCGGTACATGTAATCCTTTAAAATCCTAAGATATGTTGCTGCTTTTTTATTTATTATTTTTTTTCTAATTCCATTCTTGAAGACGTCTGTTGGGCATAATCACCAAGAAGGACGTGTTGCGTCATATCAAGCAATTGGCCAACGAAGATCCATATTCGGTGCTCTTCAATTGAAGTTCAAAAGTCAGGTAGGATGGCATTTCGAATTATATTTTGTTATCCTTCTCCCTCACCCCACATCTGGTCTTCAGCAGCTGCGAAGAAGCATTGATTTTTGTCTTACCAACGCAATCAAATACGTCACATTCGATTTGGTCAACTTTGTGCTTGCACCGCTCTTCGAAAACACATTTGAGGAACAATGCATGCTTGTTTCCAAGTTGCCAATTTTAAGATTATTTTTTATTACAGTATTGTATTCCTGCCTTGTTCTGCTTGTTCACTCACACACATACAAAATTAAGATGCACGCTTCATCGAACTGTAAATTGTAAACACACAGCATGGATACTTTGCACACGAATTGGCAGACGTAAACAATACATTTATACATACATGAATATAATTAGCACCAATTTATACAGATAGGCAGTATAGGGTCTTGTAACAATCGATCGAATTCAATATTTGAGACGTTGAACGTCTAAAAATTCGAAAGAAGAAATCAAAGAAATCCATTTTTTTTAAATTCAATAAATTTTTCTCCGTTTTGATGGCGTGCTGTAACGCAATTCATTCGAGCTTTCTAGCAAACCTTTATCTAGATTTAATCCCAATGTATAGACTCACAGTATATCAATCATGATAACTTGACTAATACAAGTATATAATTTCCCCTCGAGGAAACGATTGTTCTCTTAACTTATTAATTCCTATTCTACTTACAGTATATACCAGTGACAAAGATTTTGAAGATAATGTCAATGTGCACAAGATTTGTTTTTTTTAACGCAAAGTTGCAGCACGTGATTGTACTTTTACCGCTAATAACTTCATTTCCTCCATAAAATCTAACTGCAGTATTCCAATTGAAAAAAATATTTTATCAAGTTGAAATGTATGTCTTGAGAAGCCGAAAAATATTTTCTGGCAGCTTGTAAAATATTTAAAATTATTATAATAAATATCCAGACTGCAGTTAAATCGTGTGCTAGAAATGAGGTAAGCCTATTAGAGAAATGTACGGTTAGTCGTGTTGTATGCTAGTTTCTGAAAGCCGGTATTAGCTACGCATATTGCATGTGCGTCTGTTTGTCTGTGTATGACTGCTTGCGTGATGGAATATTTTGGACTGTAAATTTAGATGTACAATGTATGTATTCGCAATAGACCGATGGCTACCGTTTTAATGTATTCAAAATGGGATAATCTTGTCATAAAACAGTAATCAGTACACAGTAATTGCTTCGATATTTATGGTCTTAATTACGCTCGTACTTTTGAATTTATTCTGGAAATCTTGGAACAGCATATAGTAATGAACTTAAAAATCCAAGAGAAACAATTTACAAGTTTGAAAAAAAAATTATTAATTAATTAATTTGAACCTATTCTTAGAATCTCCAGCCAAACAAGGTGTTTCGAATTTATAATAAGTTCCTTAACCAAGTCCGCAGTTCTTCCTCCCATTGGTTGCTTGCCCTTCATCAGCGCAGTCCATTGTCTCGCTAGCTGACAGAACGATAGGTGTCCGGCACTGCATCGAACAAACGAAACGTTTAACGTTATCCTTATTTAACTACGGTACGGTAGGTAAAACTTTTAGCGGGGGTAATCACGTCAAATAGCACTTAAGTAGAACACTCAGAGAGCTCAGTTGCCATTTTCTCCCAATTAATAGGCCTACCTATTTTCCCAAGTATCGTCGACACTATTTTCTTCGAGTCTGAACAGCAATTCGCAATCTTCGCGGAGTGCGTTGGTGTAAAAGTCGTAGAAAAATCTAGAGTGAAACGCCAGTTGGGCCAAGTTCAGGTTTTCGTGTTTCAACATTAAGTATCTGAAATTCAACACGTATGGAAATATTATTTTATCTGATCGAACATTTTATTTTTTTTTTTATGCTTTGGCTAACCGAGCTTTAGAATCTGAGGCACACTTGTGCACTAGTTTGGCGATGACTCTGTCGAAGCTCTGACCGCTCTTGCTATCCAACGACGTTGCCAGCAGAATGAGATTTTCTACCAGCTCAACCTAAAAAGATACAGTTTTGTTTTAGATCGAGGTAACCCAATTTAGGCCAGATAATTTACTCGCCATATGTTGATCGGTTGAGACAAATGAGGCGGTCAGGTAATCATCGATGCTCCTGCTTAAGGGAACACCAGAATCCTCAAACGTCATGTTACGATAATTAATAACTTTTTTTAGTTTGTGGTATTTAACGTACCTTTCATTGTTGCTGAAAGCTCCCGTCAACTGTGCTACGGTTAATTGGCGTTGCAGATGTGCGTGGAACTCCTTCAGTTCCGACGTCACTTCTGTAGGCGTGGTCATCAATTTATGAACTATGTTATTATTTACGACCACTCGACTGAATTCCTATATTTAAAATAGATGATTTTACCATTTTAAAATGCATATGTTCATAATGTTAGTACTTACGTCGAAAAAAGCATCCGAAGACTGGTCCAAATTCATGTCCAGAAGCATGGCGAGCATCGCCTTGTCCAAAGATGAGTTCATGAGATAAGCCTGGCCAGAATAATATCATGTGTCAATTACTACTACATCTATCTTGAAGACCTACTTTTCTTTACTTTAATCAGCGCGTATTCTTGAATAATTAACTCTTTGATTGATATGCCTAATGATTATAAGAACAACTTGAGCGCGACTTTACTGTCTTTCCAATCAAATCCTATGGAGTTAACAATCAAGTTGTCCTTATAACCGTTAGGGATACCTGATCCAAACATAGGAATTTAAACAGTCAAGTTTTCCTTATAACCCTTAGGGATTCAAAGCAATTCAAATTTAGGCCTACACAAAAAAAAACTAAAATAAGGTTGAATTGTCACCCTGTTCAAAGCTGTTATAGGATCCTGCAAAACGGACAGAATTTTTTCTGTGTCGATGCTGGGCATCTTCTGCGCTAGAACTTGGACGCAGGTGTCGAACTGTCCCACTTCCTTCATCTTTAGCGAGAACTGTATAAGTAGGCGGTTTTTATAAAAATTAGGTTTCAAAAAGGTGAGAATTGTTATTCAGGACTTTTTAATTACATTTTGGTGATTTTATTTTAGAGATCGAGCTTACTTTGTTGCAGAAGTTGGCCCACTGACGAGCAAGCTTCAGGCTGTCCGCACTCCATACGTCCATTGTACTAGCCACTTCCAACAGCTCGCTTATGAAGTACTGGAGATTGTCCAACATCTGACTTTTCGAACATTCATCCATGATCTGACGAGACACGATATACAATAATGATGTGAACAAAACTGTTTTAGGACTACCGGTACCTTATATAGATTTTTTAAAACTGATTTAAGCGTAATAATTATGTAAACATGACATCCTGTAGCAGGAAGCAAACTAGATTGTATGCGTCCCGCATCAGGCAGCCATGCTGCAATAATCTACGCACGCACTAATGGGCCTACACATCTAACAAACCTGTAGACTGGAATCCAAATTTAACTTTTAGACAAAGCCTGTTAGAAAATAATTAAATAGGGGAATCTAAAAATAAACTTAAAAAACTCACGTAAAATTATAAGCCTAATCAATTTACGCACATGATTCCTAAAGTCTAAAACTTACAGTATAAAGTACGGTACATGTATGTAGGCTACAGTATATGTCTACAATTTTATTTTATTTTTGTACGACCTTGACTATAACCCAAGTTTTAAATTCATCACCTGAGAATTAATATTTCGTGTTGGCCTATGACTATAATTTTAAATAAGTAAAATAAATTCCGGCGACAAATAAGGTTCACTTCATAAGCTTTTAATGATATATTTAATTAAATACCAGCATTTATAATGTTAACATTTAACAGCGAACGTGAAATTTGACCTTCCAATACGTGAATAGTGCGTGATGTCATTCGCGTTTGTCATTTGATCGACTCAAGTCCACATTTTTATTTTGTATTTCATGCTCATCGGTGCACTGAGAATTCGTCGTCGTCGTTGGAAGGCAGCACCGTCACCATCTGAGGACGACGTTTCAAATGAAAATTGGCGACCAACACGAGATTGTCGAGCCCTTCGTGAACGGAAACTCTATTCAGTGTCGTGATTCGTGGTTCTGCAATCGACTCCCGAAAATTCAAGTTGTTGTACGCTTCAGTCTGTGCGCGCGGAACAGGAGTATTAAGGTAAGATTAACTTGGCTAATTAATTAATTTATTTTATTTAAACGATTACATGTACTTTTCCAGTACATTCTGTCAAGAAATATACAATGTACAACCAGAGTTCCGTGAACAAAACACTTAACTTGAGCGTGGACGTTATGTGGTCCATCTGTTGTCTCCAGAATCCTCTGCCAGGACTGATCGATTTGGACTTGTTCGCGTTCCTCGTGGTCCGAATCAGCGGAATTATCAACTCATCTTCATCGTCATCTTTGGTCAGTTCTTGGACGAGGTTATATTCAGCCGGCTGCATGCTATTCACGACCAATAACTGATTGTCATCATCATCTGTTTGTGTTTCCACGTCAGCCTTTTGAGGATGATGATCAACGTCTATCGGCTTCGATACTGTCTGAGTGTCTTGATTAATTGTACATTTCTTTTTCTCTGATGATTTAATCGTTTCCACAATTGATGGTTGTAATTGAAGCTGTTGTTCCTCTTTCGGCCGTTGACTGCCGCTGCTGCTGTTGTCATCGACGACGTCTGGCATAATAGCTACTTGGACTTGTACGTCCGCAGCTTGACAAACAACTTGAACCCCTTTGTCCACGACGCTTTTTTCCATCGACAGCTCGCATTGTACGCTCGAGTCCTTGAGGTCTGGTAGAATTGGGGCAGGTTTTTCGACGTCGAGGTCGTCCCTAATTCTTTGAATTTCTACCCTGGAAATTGACATTTTTATCCATTAGGCCTAGCTTAAAGCAAAAATGGCAGAAAAAAACAATTTTTACAATAGATCATAAGTTAGATTTTGCATAGGCCTAGGTTTTCAGAGTTTATTAGATTTTTTCAAATTTAATTTTAAAAATATTTGAAAAAACTTAATACCCCTACTGGTGGAAGAGGAAAGAAAAAGAAAAGAGAAATTCCGAGAACCTCTGCTGCAACGAAAATTGATCGTCTTCTGCCTCGATGGATTTACTTTCTTCCAGTTTTAAGTTAAGAATTTCGGGACTACTGATGTCGATCACATCCTTATCATACAATTTCAGAAGTGTTTCATTTAACTCGGACTCGAGTTCGACCTCTTCCGAAATAACTTCTAGGCCATGCGATGTTGTTAGGGGAAAGATTTCATCATCTTGGCCAAATCCGTGGATTGTGTGATTTTCAAGAATTTCAACGTTGTCCGCTGCCAGGGACGTTATGGTCGTCACCACTTCATAATCATCATCATGAGTGATTGGACCTGTCGAAGTGCCGGTACTGGCGCGTCCCGTGGACTTGTTTCTCGCCTTTTTAGCCATCTTAGTCGACGTCGAAACTGCTGCTGGTTTCACTTCGACCACGTTGAAGTCTTTGGTGACCACCGCACTCGTGCTGACCATTCGTTGGTCGACGGCCAACGCCTTGATGGTTCTGACACAGACACGTGCCGGCGGACGTCGATCCGAACCAGACCAAGCCCTGCATATAGGTCTAGAGACCCTGATAGAGTTCAACGTGAAGGGTTGTGCGTACTTAAATGTGGTCCAGTTCAGTTTCCACTGCTCGAACGGATTCGGTTTCGATCCATCCACGGTGAAGAAATATTGGATGCCTGCATGCACGTCGTCGTCTTTGTGGTCGCCATTGATGCCATTGCTGATGCTCAGTTCAATGGGCGTATTCGTATCGATCACCTGCCTGCCTTTCGAGTAACTGGGCGCGCAAAGGGGCACAATAGTTGGTGAAAGAATAGACCCGATCGGCATCTTCGTTCGAACAAAAACCTTTTAAGTTAGGAGTACTGAAGTAGGCCTGCAAGAAGCATATTCCATTGTTTACAAGTTGTTACCATGGCAACAGTCGCATTAGAAACTCAATCAACATTCGAGCTGTAGCCAGCATGCCAGGTTAATACTAGGCCTACTTTGAGATAATAAACTTAATGCTTGCCCAATTGCTTTATTACTTATTCCATTTCCATGTACAAATAGCACAATTGATGGTGCCTTCCTTCAGTAGGCCTAGCCCGCATACATGTTCTACACGCTAGATATTTTAGAGAGAAAATTTATTAGTTTACTTACATTGTTTTTTTTCGTTCAGATTTCTCAGCTTAATTCTTTGGTTTGATCGTCACGAATCGAGAAACTATGATCGCCGTCAAGATCGTTCCAATGGCAACCAAGATTGCGAACAGATAAAACGATTCTTCGTCAAAAACGTCAGTGAACGCGGGCACGTGATTATAGAGTCTATTCACTACATCTGCTGATTTGGTATTTTTAGATGACGCGGTCTTCACCATTCTCAGCTTTTCTGTAAGTCTAGATAAGAATTGGGACGATGTTAACGACGACGAAGATGACGAATCAGGATTGTCGATTCTAGACGTATTTCAACTTCTTCTTCTCTTTCGGCTTGATCAGGCCCTCGACTGGTTCCTCTTTCGGAGCCAAATCGCTAACGTGTTTGTTGAAAAGCCTCAGAAGGTCGATGATGTTCAAGTTGGCCGTCTTGAAGACGATTTCCTGCTTGTTCTCTGTGAATCACAAACAGGCGCACGGTACATGAGCTCTTATTCAAGTTAGACTAAGGCTGGTATCACTAGCGGGTATAAGGCGATTCTCCAGAGTGACTCGAGCCTTGCTCACTCGTGTTAACCTATGGGTAAGCACCGCTCGAGTCACTCTGGAGAATCGCGTTATACCCGCTAGTGATACCAGCCTTAGTGCTCTTAATTGCTTCAATTATGTCAATTATTAATTTGCCAGCTAGGATATTAGTATGAGAGAAAAACTAAAAAAATTAAATGAAAAAATAATGTTTTTCTACTGCATTATAATGTGAGCGTAGAACTACGGTAGCCCTAATCCAAAAAAAAGGTCGTTTTTGATATTTTTGCACTGATAGTGATAGGGCCTATCACTATCAGTGAAATAGGCCTATCAGTTCCTTGTTCTTTTTTCATGATGGAAGCTGGATTATGATGAGTTGATGACAGAATTCCTTAAGGATTAGCCTGATCAGATGTAAATCCGGCGGTAGCTACCACTGATTGCTTACCTTCAATAAAGGGGCGTTTCTGATTTAATATTGAAGCCCCATAGAAGGTTGGCAATCACTCATAACACCAAATGGGCAATAACGGGAAACACCTTTGGAAAGTGGACCAAAGATATCCCCTGGTGCAAAGTTACCCACATTTACTGCGTCTTAACCCATCATAGGCCATTACATGTACAACATGTAGGCATACCTAGATATACTTTGATCTGAGGATCAGATCTGTCGTCAACGAGGATAGTCTTGAACGAGCACTTGGCGTTCGTCTGACGATACCTGGATGCTGAGGTGTAGAAGATGAAATCTCTACATGTAAGCATAAAATACAGGTCAAATCAGGCCATTTGACGTCAATGAGTGTGAAAATATGCGCTTCTCGACAATGAACAAAGATATGTTTCGCGGCTTTCGTCGCAATTTCGTACATATCGAAGTATCACGTCGTGCAACGTACGCGCCTAATTTCAAGCCCGAGGCGAACGTGCAACGCTGGTTTTAGTGGCTTAGGCCTACCTGATAGAATCCACACGGCTGTGAAATGGATCAAATTGAGCTTGAACTTTCGTCGCGGCTTTTAGGTTTAGAGCTTTCAACGCTTTGGCGACACCTAAGATTACTGAAACATGGCTCGGAAGTAACATTTTCCGTTTACATGAAAAAAACAAGAGCGGATCAATAAAATCAATAAAATGCGTAAAATTAGATACAAAATAAACCGGTTCAACAGACTGACAGAGTTAGAACCGGTGAATATTTTAACCGGTTAAAATTCAAAATGGCATCGGGGTCGAACGCAAACGGTTTCTGTCGGTTTTTCAGATATTTGCATTTGGTTTAAAATTCTTATTTGATTAGAAAATAAGAGAAAAATATCTAGTACCGGTAGCAAAACGAAACGATAGGAATTTCGGAGTGATTTGAGGTCGTCGATGGACGCCAACGATAATTGCGCTACGCCGCAGTCTGCGGAGACTGAGGTAAGAAAGCTGCAGGAAATTGTCCGGAAGTTGGAACTTCAGAACGCAGAACTTCGCAAAGGGCAAGGAGCTTTTGACGGAAAGAAATTCGGTCCGAACGGTGTTGTTCCGTTAAACCGTCTACTGTCGACGGCGGATAGCGATCCAGGTGACGAAGATGACCAGAGATTGATCGAGATTGATCTTATTGATGTTGAACAACTGGAGTTGTCCGATGAAGATTCATGGTTTGTCTGCTATGCCAATCTGTAGGCCTATGTAATCCTTATGAAAGTTATGAGTTATGAGCCTTCCTGAGTCCTTACCCTTATCTTTAATCATGAGTACACTGTAAGGCTACATTTTAATAGTCGGCGACACAAATTACGCTCGGCCTAGTCTTAATAAATTCAGCTAGGCCTAAATGAAAATTATACGCACAGGCCTCATGCTGTTATTCAGATACGAAAAGTATCGGCACAAGCTGGATCCTGAATTCCTGAAGCCAGGCTGAATTTAATTATCAAGCCTAAACTTGCATAGGATATGTAAGCCTATCGGTACCACGTGCGTCCAGCACCCCCCAGTGTCAAGCAGCTTGATTTTTTAGATGGTGCACTAGTAATTTGCATCCAGACGGATGTAATTTATCACTAGGCCTAATGGGATGACTGTGATTCGGCAGGATCACGCACAAAATCAAAGGATGTTGTATATTTTCGGGCGGCCGTTTTTGTCTCAATTTCACAAAACGATTTCTCAGTGCCTACAATCCACATGTAGCACCAAGTAGGCCTATAAGATATTCAATTGAATTACCAGTAGAATATTTGTTGTTGACCATTGTAGCTAAGCCTAACCTAAATAAAACAAGCTAGGCCTAGATACAAAAAAGTTTGCATTAGGCCTATATGCTAGACTATAATTTCAAGAGGAGTACAAATAAGCCAAACGCCAAATATTTATTTCTTCTTCAGTTTTCCTGTTTTGAATTAAATAGGCTTAGCCCATTTAATATTACGCGCTCGTATCTGTAGGCCTAAAGTTGCGTGAACACTAACTGGATTTTCAACCTAAAATCAGATCATTGTCCACTGCACTTCGCAATCACCACTAGACTTGTGTAGGCGACGATTGGTGGCAAGTCGTAGCGCAATTTTTTATTTTATAAAATTGCTAGCTGAGGTCGTCGATCCGCGCAGCCAGCCAACCACCCACTTGATTTTTCACTTAACCTCTGATTTAGAAGTTGGAATTGTTATATGTGCCTAAGTTCATTTTATTCAACTCGTTTTTTTCTAGGTTGTACGAATCGCCAACTTCACTGACTCCGGAACAGAAAGCGATCAGTCCGTACAAGTGGCTACGGACAGACTTTGACGATCAGAGCAACAGTGAATTGCAGGCCGTGAAGAGAGCTCTCGTCAGCAAGATTGAGAGCCTCATCCAAGGTGAACCAATAAAAAAAATGAAACATATTTAGAAATTGATTTATCGATAACATAAAAATCGTTTTTTTTGTTAAGCTTCCATCGTGAATCGCAATCAAGCACGGCCTACTTTGAAGACAAATATCACGTACGCTGACCGGAATGCAGAACCGTGCCTTAGAATGCCCATATGTGCCAGGCTGTCTTTAGGTATCTAAAAATCCTCGTTGATTGAAAAATATTGCCATAGCTCGCGTTTAACCATCTTTTTGTCGTCTTCTAGGCTCAAACGCTCAGTCGATAGACACTAGAACGTTCACTCGTCCGAAAAAATCGCTCAAAGCCGTTGATTTGCCAGTCGTCGATTCGGTTTTTGAATCGCCTATTAAATTTGACAAACGTGCCCCGACGCCGCCACCTCCGCCTTCGCTCACAGACGTCTCCGACATTCACACGATGGCCAGACTCCAGGAAGAATGTAAAAATAAATAGTTGTCAAATAATTAGGCCTAACTGTTTATGTGTATCAGATCTATTTTTATTATCAAGGTGAACTTTATCGTTTTAATTTTTTTTAAGGTTTGCGGCAAAGTTCTCCGCCACCAAGCTCTCGTCGAAATTCAGGCAATCTTTTAAATATTTTTTATATATATTCTATTCTCCGTCCATTCGCCTTATAGCTGTTCTTATGTTAATATCAATGTTTTAGTGGCTAGTACATCGAGTCAACGATCCGCAAAATCCCTCGCGACAGACCACGATGCCACATTGGGCAACAAGATTATGCATACTTCCACCGGTACCGATTCCCAGCACGAAGGTACTGCTAAACACAAGAGTTTTTTCTATTTATTTGAAATTAAAATTGATCAAAAAATAAGACAAAATCTTTAAAATGAATTTTTAAATTCAGAAAGTCCAAGGGCTTTGTCGGGGCAGTCGAGTGCGGCAAGCTCGAGTCCACCTATCAGTCCTCATAGCTCGCAATATATTGAGGAAACGAGGAATGCAACAAGCGGTATGTTCTGTTTGTTTAATTGTTTTTTTTTCAAATTAAAGTTGGAATTATCATGTTGCGTTATTTATTTGCAGGAATTGCAAAGCGGACTCTTCCGAATTTGCCTAGGCCTTACAATGGTGTCAATTCTTCTCCTCGAGGCAGCATTGGACGGACGACTGTGCATGCGACAAATGTAGTTGCTTCCAACTGTGATACTCGTCCAGTGAATGATCAGGTGATTGCAATTGCAGGCAGTTTCTCTTATCAACTTATTAAATTATTATTGGCTTTACATACAATTGTATTTGTAAAACAGTCGGATTTAAATGTTCCATTACGCTCAAGTAGTTATGCTTATACTTTATAAGTTAAACCAATTAGTATAGTTCTTATCTTTGTTCTTTCTTTTGAAGTAAAACTTTTGTCTTATATTTAAATTATTTTTTGTTAAAAATGGCAGGCGTCGAGGACTCAAAGATACTCGTCACCGCTTCGCAAGGTTGGCGGTATTCCGCGATCTTCGTCGCCTGCGACGCGCCTCTCGACGTTTCCCGTTCGAAAGTCTAGTCCTCAGATCGAAGATGGCGTCGCTACTGCATCAGCAGCACCAGCATCCTCAAACACAACCGTCGCTGGTGGTGGCGTTGGTGGTTTGGCGAGCCGCATACCGAAACCCCGGCAAACGAGGTAGCTTGTGGTCTTACTAGATTGTATTTGAAAATCTGAGATTTTTCTTGATAAATTCCTTTTGGCTATTATCGTCCAGATCGGCTATTCCGATGCGCGCGACGGCCTACGGTAGAACGGTCGCCGAAGAATCGTGGAAGGACGGCTGCTATTGATCGCACTCAATTGCACGCCAACAATGCCGCATCCGTTTTCTATGCATTACCTGTTTTCAATTTCAAAATTATCCTCGAGTGAAGTTAAACTGATTTAGTTATTCATGACAAAGTTGCTCTACGTCATAAAAAGTGCCTTATTCCAAGTACGAACTAAATCAAGTGCGTATCTGGTGCAGTACGTTGTACCTGCGAATACAAGACATCAATATCCGGAAGAAAAAAACCCCAATTTCGAAGCAATATCTCTTGAGTTTATTTGCTGAATGATATATCAACGATACCTTAATTTATCCACCTAAATTTTGTTGGTGACTAGGGGAATATATTTTTTGTTTTTTTTTGTTTTCTCTAGCTTGCTTTTGATCTCTATACGGCTCCCTGCTAGCTTTAGTGGTGCAAACGGGGTATAAGTATGCGTAGCGGCGAAGCTAATTACTGTATTCTAGGCATGTTTCAAGTTTTCAAAACAGGCTTAATTAAATTTATTATAAGTGTTGTCTTCTACTCTTCTTCCCCTCTTCTATTTAATAATGACCTGAATTTCAATTTTCAAATAAGTCATAATCTTTAAATTGAAACGCGTCAAGAAAGCCATTTTTGGATCACAATCAATAACATGACAATCTTGTTGAATGTCTATAAAGCAGCTTCTGTATTTGAAATTCAGCTAAAACTAGTCTTGACTTGTGGGATTTAATGATGTTCGGGTCATTAACAGCGATTTCATTGCCAAAACAAGTTCTAACTGAAATCAAATTTAAGCAAATAATAATTAAGCTTATTTTTAAATTCAAATTGTGTTCAGTTATTTAAAAAAACTCAAGAAAAAAATACTTGAAATTACGTTTACACTTATTTTTGTAGGGTTTATACTGGAAAAAAATCGTTGTGTAAAAAAAAAGACAAATGCTCATTAATGCAAATAATTAAACGCAAATTACACGTGATTTGTGAGTGCAAAATCATTATACAATATCTGCTTTCTTTGGTGTGCCCACAATCACAGTGCATTCAATTTAGTCTTAAATTGTTTATATACGAGGTGTTAGGTAACAAAAACGATGTCATCTGGAATTATTAATTAATTACACGATGGGAACGATGAGTTTTTATTTTAAACTTTTATTTAATCGCGTTAGTTATAACTCCTGGAAATGTATGAAAGCTGCCGGATGAAATGACTTCAGCTCGCACTGCGACCACGCCGACCGGATTCACCGTGACTGTCAAGTTGTCACTCGGCTTCAGGACGCCGTAGCTAGTGCTGTCGAACACATCCGTGACCAAGTATCCAAGTTCGTTGTTAAGTCCCAAATCCTATATTTGTTTGGTATTGTTAGAACAATTATTTTATTTTTATTTTGAACTTCTTAATTAAAAAGTTGTTTGTTTTATTTTGGTTTACCGAGATCAGAAATTGGAAGATCGACGGGCTGCCTCCGTTGACTCGGTTAAAGATAGCCAAGGCCCAGGAAGACTGTCGGTTGGCTGCTAATGGCATAATGGGAACACTCCAAACCTCAACTGAACCTTTCTGTAATCAAAAGGTTGCGTTTGCTTAATTAGCTGCATAGAAATGTAATATCTGTCTTTTTTTCTTTCTTCTAACTTATATTATGGTTATTATTTTATTCCTACTCACTTGCAGCACGCGTCGTCCTTGAATTCCCATTGGATCTTGATTGATTCCAATGAGATCCTTATTCTGAAGAATGGCTTTGTGCTCATCAGTTATGTGACGCAAGTCGGCCGAAATAATGAGCGGCGATGCCATAATAGCCCACAATGCCATCTGCACTTTACTTTGGTCCAATGACAGTCCAAAATTGCCGATCAAAAGCTAGGTGGGTTTTTTAATTGAAGCATTTATTATGGATATTTGAAAGATTGCCAAAGTTTGAAGATAACATGTAGATAATTATTGGTAGACCACTTGACAACCATAATTTTCTTTTACAAATTTAGAACTTTTCTATGTCAAGGCCTAAATATACTGATGTACAATTGTATTTATTTTTTTAAATTATTTTAAATTTATTTTTATAATTTTTTATAATTACTTCCTTGTTTATAAACGTACATCTATAGCTAATATGTATAAAGCTTAAAAGAAATTGGGCTTAATTGGTCTCAGTTAAATAAATTAAGATTAATTCATTTTAGATTTTCAATTCATACCATGTCGGGATCATTCCAAGAACCTGGTCCAGCGCGAGGAGCGATTATATCAGACACATTAGCGTAGTAGTCGATTATGCTGACGACGCTGGTCCAATCATCTTGAATGTCATCGTAGTTTCTCCACAGATTGCAGCTCTTCGCTATCAATTCATAATCTGGCTGAAATCGTAATTAGTAATTACCGAGTTGTTACTTTGTTTACTTATAAGGACTATTATTTTATTATATAGTTTTTTAGCCTTTTAGCCTATATCGATTGCCTTACTTCTATGTCTTCATACACATAGTAAGCCGGCCAACTGCAACTGTATACGATAGGACGGCCCGTAACGTTCAGGTAACGACCCATCTCAGGGTAACCTTAATATCGACAACGATTTATAAAAAAAGCTGCCTTACTACCTATTGAAATTACGGATTAATTCAAGAATACGCTTTTTGTTCCAACCTGTAGTCATTTCTTCCAATTTGGAATTACAGCCATCCAACTAATAATAAAAATTAATTGAAATTTAAAATTTAAAATTGCAGGTGCTGAAAACAAAAAAAAAATAAAATGAAATACACGTTTGAACCTTGAGATAATCGACTCCCCAATCAGCAAAAGTATTTGCGTCGATTTCCAGATGTCCAAGAACGCCCGGATATCCGGCACACGTTTGATTTCCGAAGTCCTCGTAGATTCCGAACTTGAGTCCACGGCTGTGAATCTTCAAAAGAAAATGTCAAGTGATTCAATATATATCGCTATTCTAAGTTCCAACCTTTCTAAGTGTATAATTAGGCTAAGATGGGTCAGTAAGTAGTTAAGTACTCACGTAGTCCGATAAATTTTTAATTCCGCTAGGGAACCGATCGGGATCCGGTTGCAAGCGCCCGCTTTCGTCTCGCTCTTTAGCCAGCCAACAGTCATCGATAATGACATACTCATAGCCCACATCCTTGTAGCCACCTTGGACCATCATGTCGGCCATGTCCATGTACAGTTTTTCACTGGTTAAAGAAAAAGGTTGGCCTATTATTTATTATTTCAAATAAAAATCTACAAAGATTGATTACAGATAAATTGTATATTTATTGTTGTAAATTTTACCTGATGCAGTTGTCTGGATATTTCTTACAGTCTATCTCACAACGAAATCGCTGCCAAGATAGGAAACCCATTGGCGGCGTGAGCGCCAACCCATTGTCTAATGCGTTGATGCCGATCTTCGAAAGTATCGTGGTCATAACGACCACCGCCAACATCGTCTTCATTCGCTCCAAGGTCAGCATGATTGTTTGTTTACTCCTATGTAATAGATACAAATGATTCGATAACGGTATCAAAGAGTATAAAGCCTTATATATAAGCTTCTAGGACCTACTCAATAATGTAATTTCTATCATGTATAAATTATGTAGGCCCCTACATCTATTCGTATTATACATGTATACTGTATGATAGTCCTGAATAGTTAGGTGAATTTAATATTTATAGACTTCTCTTTGTTTGTTTTCTTTCTATTGGTTGTCAAGGTAGCCGTATTTTATAGTTGGCAGGCTAATCGTAGTCATAAATATTCGTGGTTTGGAAATGTGATCAAATATCCGTATATATAATTATATATTAATGCATTTTTGCATTTGAAAAACTTTTTTTTAATTTCTTGGTAATTAGCGTAACATTGCAAGTTTGGTTAGGCACCGCAATTGTAGGAAGCTACCAAGAAATTGTAGGAAATAAAAAATAAAAGAGAAAGGTTTTAAAAAACGGGAAGTAATGAAAAATTGGGTCCGATTTAATTTACTAAATTCTATAGAGCCCATTTTCTCAGTTTCCATGAAGTCGATGATAAGATTGATAACGTTTTGAACTTTTGGAACCAGTAGATTATTTAAACTCTGCCACTGACTGAACATAATGTCCTATCCTCTGAATCGACCTCGTTTGATCAAATCTCAAATTTTAAAAAATGCACCTCCATTCATGCACGTAGTGGTCGCAAACATAGATTCAAATTTAAAGGCTATCCATTGTTATATATTAGAATGAGGCTAAAAATATGAAATAATTTATTAAAAAAAACATACGAGGTATGGTCCTTACGAGCAGTTCTTTAAAAAGTTATTTAAATTCAAAATTGGATTAATAATTATGAGACACACACTATCCATTTATAAAACCGTCCAAAAAATAATAATACCCATTAATGAAATGTTGAAATAAGCACCTCAACCATTCTTTGAGTCCAATCAATGTTAAAATATCAAAATAATGATTTTTTTTCAAATTAATTGAGAAATCAAAATGAAAATAAAATGGAAAAAAAATGTTAAAGAAGGTGAAAATTAATAGAGTTAATTAAATAGAATTGCTAAATCTAACTGGGAAAAAAGATACCAAAAATAATCAAGAGATTGAAAATCAAAGCTTACCGTACTACTTATTGTTGGCGATTTTCTGTTTCTCCCTTGTCACTCTGTGTGCTTGACTTTTCGTCTGAGTCAAGTGTGCAGCCAGCGTCGAATGTCAACTGATATTATTTGGCAATTGCGATTCTACTTATACGTACTTGGCAGTATCGATTCTAATTATATACAGCATTTATTTAATCGTACTTGAACGTTTCAAGAGAGTTGAATATATCTTTCTCTTCAAATTGATTGCCTTCACCAATGTGTGACGAAAGGCAAATAATTGATAATTTTTGCTTCACTCTTCCACGTCCTTCCATCCATTAGGCCTGCATCAAAAGTATAAAGTCTGATATTGCATACATTTCGAATTTTGGATGCCCTGGCTGAACTTTTTACAGTTACGCCTTTAGAGATGACGTACACAAGTTTTTTTTTTATAAATAATACAAAGAGATCAAACCTACCATATAGCATGCGCGCACCAGGTGCGACATTTTGGCAACCATAACAAACAACATACAATTGTACATTTACGTGTTGTACATGGATATGTGATTAATCATCAGCGTTCAATGAATTAATGTAAGGCCTCAATAAGATGACAACGCAAGAGCTCCCACTGGGTGGTCTTTCCTCTAAAAAGTTGCATATTCTTCTCCGTATAAAACGCAAATTTATTTTGGAAACACAGTTAGTTCTGGGGGTTTTTTTTTTTTTTAGCTATTCACGTTTGTGATTTTTGGGTTTTTTGTCGTTTGAGTTTTGCATTTTTGCCGTTTGAGCTTTCCATTTTTAACGTTTGAAATTTTGGTTTTTATTTTTTGCTAATGTGAAAACTTTTATATTTGAAAAAGTTTTTATTATTATTTCCACGTTCTGTCTGTTTTACAATTACTGGTGGTACGAGCGAGCGAGGTGCTTGTCATGGTGATGTCATGTTACGTGTTACTCTCACCTAGCCTAGTATAAGTAAAGTATAAGTGGCCATGGAAATTGATTTTGGATAAGCGAATAATATTTTGTCGCAGCACGCGCATATTTCAAGGTTTAACAAAGAGGATAACGGTGTAGGCCTACCGTACCGGAAATGCATGGCCAGATTTATGGAAAATAAATTAAATTTCGCGCTATTAGTATTTCATTCCATCCTCTTCAAGGCTACATGCAGTTATTTATAAACAAAAAGTGGTAATATAAAAGTTTAAATTGCGCAACTTAACTTAGAGTTAATCAAAAGAAACACTTGAGATAAAAAGTAGGAACTAAAATTATGTATAAATATGTACATGTAGATTGTATATGCTCATAGTTGTTTATAAATTCAAATGGATCAACTGTTAACTAGTCCTAAAATAAATATCGCTTAAAGAAAAAAGTCACGGCTATAATTAACTATAAATAGATATCGTATAACCTTAGGCTATGTTTATTTCCATATAAATCAACTTGAACTATGCTTAATATTTGCAAATTAGCTGAACTAATTAATGATTAGTTCAAGACCACATTAAGCATTTGCCTCGGAATAAATAAACATGCTGTCCCCACGTCATTAATAGCGATATCTCATTGAGTCATTATCAAGACTGGTTTCAACTAAAATCAAATCTAATTAAGTTTAAATACGAGTAATAGTTAAACTTATTTGAGAACTGGAAAGAAACAAAATACTCATAATTGCAAATAATTTAATTAAACGCCAATAAACTTGATTTAACACGTGATTTGTGAGTGCAAAAATCATAATAAATGATGTGCTTTCTTTGGTGCGCCCACAGCCATTGTTCATTCAGTTAAATTTGTTTTATAAGGCATCAACAATACCTGTAAAGCTATTTGGAATTAATGATGATGAAATTCGATTTTATAATTAGACGATGAGGGCGATGAGTTTTTGTTTCAAATTGTTAATTAATCACGTTCGTTTTTAAACTTCTAGATTGCCACAAAATCTGCTGCTCGAAATGACTTCTGCTTTGAACAAGGCCACGCCGACCGGATTCACCGTGACCGTCAAGTTGTCATCTGGCTTAAGGACGCCGTAGCTAGTGCCGCTGAACAGTTCCTTGAAGTAGTATCCGAGTTCGTTGTGAAGTCCCATATCCTAATTTGTTCGTTTGTTTATTGTTAGATTATTTTTTATTTTCTCTTACAACGCCTAATTAATTAAATATTCGGTTTTATTTGATTTTACCGAGAGCTTGAATTGGAAGATCGACGGACTGCCTCCGTTGATTCGGTTCCAGATAACTAAACCCCAGGATGGCTGTCCGGACTTTGTTACGGGCACAAGGGGAACACCCCAAACCTCTGTTGTACCTCTCTGTAATTATTAAAAGGTTTCATTGACTTTCCTGCATCCATGGGAATATAAGATTTGGTTTTTTTTTCTTCTAAACTAATTATCGTTATATTTTTTTTATTCTCCACTCACTATCAGTATGCGTCGTCCTAAAAAGCCCATTGGATCCTGGTTCATTTTGATGATGTCCTTATTCAGGAGAATGGCCTTTTGTTCGTCACTTATGTGACGCAAGTCGGCCGAAATCAGGAGCGGTGCGGCCATAACAGTCCACAATGCCATCTGCGATTTACTTTGGTCCAACGAAAGGCCGAAATCGCCGATCACCAGCTAGGTGTTTTTTAATACAAGAATTCATTTAAATGAATACATAATTATGTATAGACTTGAACGATTGCCATAAGTTTAAACAATTGGTAAATATTAGTGATGTTCAATATAAATATTTAACACTCCTAAAAAAAGTAAGACATAGTTTATTGTAGTTGCGAAGCATAAAAT
>JAQIYI010000138.1:0-27931 GCA_034700265.1 Polyzonium germanicum
ATTTGGGCGAGGGGGTTGCATTGTACGGGGCGAACGAGATGACGCGAGATGAGTGAATGAATGAATGCCATGAATGAGTTGCGAGTAAATGATGAACGATGAATTATGGATTAAAATATGATTACGCTTGGGGGTGTGACCAGGGCCGTCACAATACTAGTATATATCGAAGTTTATGTGGTAATTAATTTGTAATAAACTGAGAGAAAAGAAACAAATTAGTTAAATTTCCATAAAGAAACTTCTATTATGTGTCTTAAAATAATTTTTGTTTACAAATGATTTGTCAAATCGGCCCAAATATGCTCTGTGATTGTGGTTTTAAGAGAAAAATGCTAAAATGTGCTTTTCAAAGATAATTTCCTGCTTATTATGCTTTTCAAATTCAATTTTTCTCTTTTCATATTTAAGATACCATAAGAAAAGTATTTTTAGACAGTAACTGCGAATCGTTTAAATGAATATACTTTTTATGCTTTTAGTGCTTTATGATTAGGCCTACATGCGCTTTAGTCCATATACGTTCATTCATGTATAATGTAGATACTCCATTAGCCTTTTATTAGGCCTAATGTGGATTAATTAATGTAAATGGATAGTGGCTTTTTTTAAAAATAATTATTGTTTTATTACCTCAGAATAAGGTTCAACATGACCGCATGGAAAACTAGCAATGAAACCAGCGTGACAGTTCTTCGTTCAAACATCACCAAAAGTCTGCTCAATATGCAAACTTTATTTGCGTCTTCTAACCTATAGCTAAAAGTTGTTTTCAAGCAATACAACTTGTAATAGGCTGTGAGGTCCCCCATAAGTGCCCGTATTATTTTTTATTACAAATTATTATTCATTAGAATCATTAGATTGGTGAAAGGCTATTTTTTGCCTGTAGCAGCATCCTCAAAAAGGAATGTTCAGTTTGTATTTGAAGGAATCCACAGTCGACTGAGAAGGAGTGATGGTTCACCAGAATCACCACTTTACCACAGTGGCCCCCACTACATGTATTGTTGAATAAGGAGCTTACTTAATACTATTCATATGAGGGGTGGAGGACCGAACTTAAGTGCGTTTAAAACAAAACTGCATTGTTGTGAATTTATTGTTTTTATTAGAAACTATACTTATTGATACCGGGTACACGTGTACAGCCATTCAAAAATAAACACTTAAAAAGTCGCCGTGGCTTTCGAAAGTGATTAATACAATGCGGCAATAATTAACCCTCGTTACAGGAGCTAGAAAATCACTTAATACGTGTAGTCAGTACATTAATTTGAGGCACACAAACTTACAAGGTATTTTTTTAAAATAATGTACTAGGCCCATTCAGTTAATCAGTATACTCATCGCTACTTATTGTTAACTATGTTTTTTTGTTATGTTCTGATTTAAGAGTTGAAGCAATTTTTTTTTAGATTTGATCAATTTGGTATTTTTAAGGTTCATGTAACATAATTGTTATAGGGTACGTTGTTAACACAAAATCGGAAACTATTTGCATATTATAATCAAGTTGCTTTTATATAGCCTATGATGTAACTGTGTAAATAATATAATTTTCATGATAAGTTTAAATAATTCAAAGTTTTAAAGAACACAAAATAAAAATAAAAATAAACTATTTCTGGTTTGTTGACGTCACACACGACAACACAGTATTGGTCACTCATGGGTGCCATTTCAGGACTGACAAAAGCCCACAAGTCTAGGGCAACCTATTACACTGTATGTACCAAAGGCCCAAAACAATTTCAATTACATTTGCTAAAAAGGTTTCCCATGCTGCGAATTTCACGTGAACTTGATCGTCACGTGACACTTAAATTTGCACCAATCAAATTGTATAAACCACTCGACATAATTCGCCAGGAATTCGTTCATTCGTCGATGTTGACTGCATGTGTAGCCTGCTTTACAGTAACACTGTTAGTATGTTACTGTTATAATTGTAGCCTATTAAGCGATACGTAAATAAGGCTTAATTTTGCAAGTCATTAGGGGTTAACCTCACGTAAATGTTGTTCTAATAAGAATTATTAAAACGTTTTTTTCAAAAAAACGAGTCAAAACGCAAGAAAAAGACGTTCACAAAATAAAATTGTTTAAAATAAGACAAAAAATAATTATAATTTATAAACCTAGATCACAGCCATAATTCAGTTTTTTTTTTCTCCACTGATCTAAGTATACTAATAGCATCGGTTGAGCCGTAATATGGCTATTACATGTATGTTTCCTCTAGAAACGTTTTAACTCTAGTTGGCCTGGTGCAATTAAGTATTTAACTACATTATGGTGGCCCTGCTGCAAAATTAAAAAAAAAACTGATAAGGTTCCAGAATGGAGTTTTGTCAAGTTTTAAAGGTCACACTTTATTGGACTGCTGATTGGCAAAACGAATACAAGTTTAAAAAAAAAATGGCGTACAGCAATTAGTGAATTGGAGGAGAAAAAAAACAAAAAACTGCTTAAACAGCATTAAATAAGATGGCAACATTAGTAAAACGAAGCAGATAGTTTGGATTTTATTACGTGATCGGTGTATCCATTATAGGCCTATAGCTCTATATTATATTAAACATAGATTTGTGAGGTTTATAATGCTCACCTCCATACTTTCCCGATTTGTAAAGTAAAATGTCTGTCGTTTTCAATTTGTCGGCGACATGGTCCTAGGACTCGACTCTTGAATGACTTCCATCTCAACGGAGAAGGAATACTCGTACTCGGACAGGTTTGGCGATTTGATGTGCATTTCTTTGTTCAACTGGTTCATGACGGTCGGGTCGCCGAAGCTCTTCGATAGTTGGAAGGGAATTCCATTCAAGTAGTACGCTGAAGAGGTCTGTTCGGCGACGGCGTTGCCGTAGGACGTGACGCCGGCAGTGGCCGACACCGAAGAGGGCGACTCGTTGGCGAACGGAGCCGCTCGATGGAGCGGATACGGCAGAGCGTTGGCCGAGGAAGGTGCAAGTGGCGCAGGACGGACCGGCTGAATGCCTCCATTACTAGAAATCTGCGGTTCCGTTACTCTCAGGTATGAGAACAAACTTTCGTAATCATTATTCGACTGAGGAGGGGAAACGTGAAAAGAATTACGTATTTATTTTACTATTTATTCGTGCAGTTTTAAATTCTTTTAACCATGCAGGATGCGCCATCGACTCATCACTCACCTGAGATGTCGGATACATGCTGCTCTGCGGTCTGCTGGCAGGGTTGACAACGACAAAGTCGTCCGCCGCAACGTGCTCAGATGCAGAACGTTCTGGCGTCGCTGGTTTGGGCTTCTTCCGACCCCAAAAGGACGTGAGTATGTCTGTCATGCTCTGATTAAAAGTAGATCCGGTAAATATAACGACAAGCATCATTAAGTGAAGCTGGTACATGTACACAAAACAGAATCAATATTCACTAGGCTACTTGGCTAGCCATATAGATGTTATAGTTGCCGAATATTCGGCGCAACCCTAACCGCCGACGGATCTCGGGCTAAATCACGTGACCCACTGACCATTTTAACCAATTTGTCAGGTTCTGGAAGGCACCAAATGGACTCTGGATCCCAGGTAAGGCTAATCTAGACCCGTAACGAAGAAATATCCCCCCCCCCCCCAATAAAATTGACTAAGTAAGGTTCACATGAGTGCGAAATTTCATCCGAACTGTAGTCATTGTCTCATTGGCCCAATGCGGCTTATCTTCAACACATCAGACATATAAATTGTTACCCACGATGCGTAGTGAGTATAGCCTGCACGCGGCCCTTTACAACAGTTGGGATAAGAATCTGGACTCATGCGAACTTTTATTTATAGAACCAATAATCCAATATGGACGTGCTCAACACAACAATTTCACTTTCAAGTTTCAAAGTGAGTGTGACTTATTGTGCGAATTCTTTGTCTTGCTCAAGACATGACTCACCTTTGATCTCTCTAAGGAAAATACAAGCTTGTCTCAAGCAAATGTCTGATTCCAAATTAAAAATGCATGAGCGTCATTCCAGAAAGACGATTCTGGTTTATTAATTGTGCTTTGCATGAAAGTTATCAATCTTGGTAAACTTGAACTTGAGTTGACTGACTTTAATTGAATATACCGGGGTAATGTAGCTGGTCTATAAGAGTTGACAAAGTCGAGAAACTAAGCTTAGGCCTATAAATTTAGATCTTCTAACATATACTCAAGTATTTAACTTTGTTAAGGTTATATTTTTCAGTGATTTGGGATTTTGGGTGATTTTTAATTTTTAATTGGCGATTTTACCTTTTCGCGTGAGGGATGGTTCACACCGGTGTCTGTTTTGAGTAGGCTACGGGCCTGGAGCTTTCAAACTGATTCAACTGAAGGCTATAAATGTGAGCCTACGTTTGCCTAGTTGATTACCTTGATAAGTAGCCTTAATTGTAGGCCTATAGGCCTACACAACGGTTTGTTATCAGACTTTAGGCCTATGATTTTTGTTTCTCTTCTAGCCTGCCCCCCTGACTTGCGAGTACGTCTTTAGTCAAAGCAAGGTCATGCAGCTCTGATAATTAGGCCGATACTAATGTAGCCCACCCCATCGCACAATCATCAAATGACAAAAACTCACAACAATTAATGAAATGGGAGCTGGTGAAGGAACGTAAAAGGGTTAAAGCTTGGAAACAATAACAAAATGGCCGCACGCACGCTATAAAAGGAACACAAAAAACTGAACAAACATTTACCAAAATTTCAGGACGTAGGCCTATTTGTGCAAAAAAAATAACTTTGTAACAGTGATGAAAACAAGGGAAAAAAACACAAACAAATATTATATCGGCAATAAATTACCCCATAATCCACACTTTTAAACGTACAAATAAAGAGGCGAAGTTTGTCGGTCAAATATCAGTAGCAGCTGCCAGTTGTTATGAGTTGATATGACGTCAGTGACGTGGGAGACTGCGAGCGGAAGAGGAGAACCCTTTACATAGCGTCACGTGACCGCCCCACGCCACCTGTCGACAAAAAAGCGTACCTTTAACTTTGCGCGCCAAATTTAAACTATAAATCAAAATGGCATGTCCTGTATAGGCCTATTGACTAATTTTGTTTATTTTGGTTCCACAATTTCTGCCTAGTTAATAGTCCGTCAAACAATTTCAAACTGGATTGGACCAACAATCAGATCGTTGGTCCAATCCAGTTTGAAATTGTTTGACGGACACCGCACGCTCCCTACGTACCCACTACCCTAGCGGAAGTCAAAATAACTTGGATTTCGACTATGTCATTCTGACGTTTTGGTCGGCAAAATGGCGGCCCACAGTGTTCTTATGATTTCATTCTCTGCCGACGATAATACTGACCCGCGGACAAGCCGGTCGGTAAATTAGCCCGTCCACTTATTATCTTCTGATTAGATTAGCATTTTTGATATTTAATATAAAATAAAATAAATATTACCAACAAACAAGAAAACAGTCAGTTGAAATTGTTGAATCAGGCAAACTGGCAAAGACTTCGCCAGAGAGTGAAATCATAAGAACACAGTGGGCCGCCATTTTGCCGATAATGACGTCAAAATGGTCACGTGATCCCAGTTATTTTGACTTCTATCTTTTCGCTTCGTGCGGTGTCTATTCTATTCTCTGGTTGTAATATGAAATGACGTCATAGCTGATCGTCCAGGAAGTGGGCCATTGTGGTTCAGTGGTTCGAGTGACGAACTCTAAATCCATTCCTCCTCAGTGGCTGTGGGTTCGAATCCCGCGTATACCACATGGATGTTTGTATTGTATTGCCACGCACAAGCAATGGCTTATGTGGGACCATCCTTCCTCCATGTGTGGGACCCCTCCACGGTCTTACCGTATGTAAGACCGTGGACCCCTCCCACTATAAAAAAGTACGTCATATAAACCGGATACGGAAATGAGAAAATAGCGCGCGAATTTATATTTCCGGTCAGTAGTGAGTCGTTCTGCTCGTTCAGTCGTCGCCGTTTTTCGTTTTGTTTCCAGTTTTGTGTTGATTTTGTGTGTGCATGAAAATGGTTTCCGCTGAAATGAAGCCCCGTATCAACGGCCAAATGATGGGTGATAATCAGGGCAAAGTTGTTTCGTTGCTGGGAAACGTGTCAGAGGTGAGACCGTGAGAGACGTCAAGCGCCGCGGGTTTTGGGGGGGATGAGGGGGAAGCAGGTTAATTAGCGACTTGTTAGAGCAACATGCAAGCAAAAAGTTTATCACGCAACGCCATGATCGCACCATAGCTCTCAATCCTCATGTTAAGTATGACGTTGCGCGATAAATTTGTTGTTTTCTGGAGTTTTGCACGTATGTTCCGTGTTTGTTGCTCTAGTTTGTGCACGGCCTTAGAATGCTGCATACACGTATAAGCTTGCCAGGAACTTAATGGTTGGTTGTGTCAGACCGAAGGTACACGCTACCTGAAAGGTTTGATGTAGGCCTACTGTATATTGTATATGCGACAGACTACGTACGGTACCTGTAGTGCGAATGTTGTGTTTGTGTGCCAGGTGGCATGCGGCATTTCAGCGCAAGTGTAAACAAGTGTGTATCACCATACGCATATGCTTTATTTACTACAGTTATGCTTGTAAACAGGACACCACCTGCAATGCACATGTTTGTTGCGTGGTGAAAGCCACATTGCATAATTTACTTAATCCAGCATGCACCTGCGTATACAATGTAGACATACAAGCAGGTTTGACCATCAGGTTCTGAGCTGAAACAGCGAAGTTGTAAGAGAAAACCATGGTCGCTAGACTACGTGGCCGCAGACGATTTGTCACGCCAAAGGCGTTTGTGCGCAACGTTTGGTCTAACACTTTCAAGTCTGTCATTGACATACACACTGGCTACCACGCATCTTGGTTATTTATGCATTTCTCAGGAGCTCCACTGATTGCACACTCGACTGACTTGATCAGTGTTAATTGACTTACAAACACACCTGCTGGTAGGCCTATATTAACGTACCGTACAATAGTCAATAGTCCTATGCAGTTAATAACCACGCAAGCAAGTTCCATGTGAGGTCATTGTGTTTATATGTTTAAAATCTCTATTAACAGGTGGATGCTAGTGGAATGTCATTCAAACTGACTACATCGGACAACATGATCGTCACAGTACATCTCCAGGAACCAGTAAGTAACATAATGTATGCCATTGGCATTCTTATCTGAATCAATCTAATAAATCTATTGATGGATCCCATTTCTGTGCACAAATATACATTAGGGTGGGTCCTAACAACACTTTGTAAATTTCTGGGGCGACACCTCCTATTTGCACACAAACTAACTTCATGTTGTGATTTTTCTTAGCTTTTATGACACAAAAATACGACCCCCCCCCCCTTCTCCTTCCCGTCTTGAATGCTAGCTTAACACATCTGTAATATTGGTTATATACCGGTACCTATATTTTATATTTATATTTCAGAATCAAGAATATTTGAGTGGTATAGTCGAAGTTCAGGGAAAGGTCACCTCTAAATCGACACTCTTGTGCAACAGCTTCGTTATCTTTCCGCCAGAGCACGCGGAAGGCTTTAGTAAGTTTGATATTTTTAAGAAGTGTAAAATTATAATACTGCATGCAGTGTATGGGTTCGTCCTACGATATCTAGTTTGTTCTTAGTCTACAAAAACAGAGTCAAAACTTTGGACAAAACAGACAGTTTCTTTAACTCATGGGTTCGTTTCATGCGCAGTTCATTGGGTGTTGATGTTTTTGTTAGGCCATCCCCGATATACAGGGAGTCCTCTTAAAGATGACTCCATATAGGTGTTATGTACTAAAGCACTAGCCACTCCAAATCGCACGCACTAATCTTTTGTCGCGACCTTACGTTTCCGCCCTAAGTCTACAAAGCGCTACTAGATTTGCAGAAATTGTAAGCTGCATGTAGAAATTTTAAATCTAGTAGGCCTATTCTTGTTAGTAAAACCTGTAAGCACCTTCCTTCACTTTCACGCACAATAATTTATGACAAGGAGCCCGCCGGCTCCGCTGGTGACTGTGGAAAGTAGGGAACGCGGTAAATTAGGAGATACTCGCGCTGAATGATGACGATAACCGCCGCTCACAAAAAAGCTCGAAAGAATGATGGCCGACGAAACGCCTTTTATTATTTTGCAGTTATTCAGGATTACGACGAAGCTGTGAAAATGCTGCACAAGGTGGGAGTGTATTCATCCGACTGAACGGTTATCACTTAATTATCAGCACTTCATTATCTTCCATTTTCGTTATGCCTAGCAGCCCGATAAAACCGATAATTAATTATCGCAAAATATACCAAATTCGTTACCATATGTTTATCAATTGTCTAGACTTAAATGCGTTCACGTTGCTTGGGTAAAACTTGCAAACTATTTTTGTTCATTTTTAACTTGCATTGAGTTTAAGGCTGGTATAACTAGCGGGTATAAGGCAATTCTCCAGAGTGACTCGAGCGGTGCTCACCCATAGGTTAACACGAGTGAGCAAGGCTCGAGTCACTCTGGAGAATCGCCTTATACCTGCTAGTGATACCAGCCCAAATCTTGTTTATTTCTGAAGCATACATGTACATACGTTTAAATCGAATTGTAATCCAAAATCAAATAAACAAAAAATCAAATCGTAATATACTGTACATGGGCACGTCGCTCCTTTGCATAGGCGAACAAAGTAAAGAAATCACGATGTTGCTCGCGCTGGAAATAACACACTGCCCGATTCCATCCTCGTGAACGCATCCAGCGACATGCACTTGCACGTACAACCTGTCACTGGACATTCAATATTTTCCCTAACGAGAGAAGAAAATAATAAGATTCATTTTAATCAAACTCGATTATTCACGCGATATTTAAACTCAAAGTACGTTATATTTTCATAAAGTTGCTCTTTCAGTAGACATTTGATGTTGAATTGTTGATCCAGTATTCCAGTATTAACTTAGGTACAGTACATGTAACCCAAAAACATGGAAACTAAAACATTTTTGTAATAAGCAACCATAATGATATTGATAGGATTTCGTGGTCAACAGGTCCTGTGGACCCAATTGCAGACCCCTAGGCCTACCAGGTTAAAAAAGCCCCTTTTAAGCTTAGTTGGTGTCAATAGTGTCAAATATCCATGAATTACAATTTCAGCCATAGGTCTAGCCCCTATAATAGAAGTATTTGTGCAAAATCTTAATTTTTAAAGCATTTTAACCAGATAACTCTTTTTTATATAAAATAATTTAGTTTAACTCTAACTTTAGAAACATCAAGTTTTTTTAAAAGCAAAAGTTTTTTAAACAAACATTTACAAGAGGCATTTAATTTCACCTTCTTTGGAATGCCTTCCATTGAAACAAATATGACCGATTATAAAGAACCATTTTTCAAACAAAATTGTCAACGGTCAAAAACCTCCCTTACTATTTTAAAGGACACGTATTAATTAAAAAAACATTAAAATAATTTATAGGCCTAAGCGTAGGGATATTTTGTTAAAAATTAAATTTTTAAAAATATATATACTTTTATGGTACCAAACAATTTTAACGTCATACATTTTGGAAACTGTTCAACTCATCATTTAAAAGCACACCAGATATTTTTAAAACATTTAAAATGTTAAAAAGAAACAGAGCGCGTTGCTTTTTAAAAGCGTTAGCTTGCATTGTTTTTTTTAAAATAAACCAAGCTGACATCGCAACCATTACGCAAAATCGACAGAACAGACTTACTTGAACCAGTCCGCAATGTGGTTCGCGTGTCCTCCATGGCGACATGATTGGCACCACGTGAACCACGACGAAAACGTGCTGAGTTTGTGATCACGAAAGTCATCTTCAAATGTACAGGATTAGAACACAAGGGTTAGACGTAGTCTTACATTGTAATGACAAAATGAACATGATGGAGAAAAAAATGAGTACGGTGCGTGTAACGTATCAAAATGGATTACCCAGTTTCTCATCCGGCGACTTGATGGATAGCGTACCAGACGGTGTCCCCATGTGGATCAAACAAAGAGCGCACCTGGGTAGGGGTTTACGGCAGCCAGGACAACACATTATCTTTAAACCAATCAAATTAAATCATTAGATGTACTGTATGGCTAATTAATTGATGCTTTATTGAGCTTATAAGGCCTATTAGGTCATATTGGCTTCCTGCCTTTGATTTATTCGAGGTGCCACCGAGTTTGCTGAACTGTTTGCCACGTCCCATGGCGTGCATCAGCGACGAAATCGATTTGCCACAGTAATTACAGCTGATGAACACTTGTTGCGGTGGCTTCCACGTTGAATCGGCACGTCTCCAGTTCACATCAAACTGAGCCCTGCCGAGGGTAGAACAAAAAAGTGATCAAAAAACAATCACCTAGTACTCATACAAGCACTTTGCTTAGTTCAGACATTTTGCAGTTTTACATAATGCTTTGCGCTCACCTTTGGTGCCATAATCGCCATTGATCCAACAAGTCTCGGTAACTGAAAAACACAACGTCATATTAATGATACAATAGTCGTGTAGGCCTAATGGAATATGTACATGTATGTTTCGATTTTCCTCACATGTACAATTGTACATGTACGTTCCGATGACCAAGAAAGCTGAAATTTGGGGATCTTTTTGGAAGGACCACTGAACTCAGTGAACTGGTTCGCAATTTGAACGAATAACCGTTGCATGATGTAAGCCAACACTGTCAAATGACGTCGCAGATCAATCCAATTTATTTGCTCACCTTTCGATCCATTGTTTGACCCTTCCATCGCAGCCAATTTCGGAGGGCAGCGCTTGAACGATTATTAGACTCGCGGTTTGGATGTCGCCAGTGATGTCCACGTACCGTTGGAGCAATTCAACGCCTTCGTAACTTATGCCTGCATGAGCACAAAGGTCGTTGATATTATTTTTGGTTATTAGCTGAGAAATCATGATTCAAATGAGAAATAGAATTTTAATAAAACTGGCGAACCAGTCAGCAACAATCCATCCAGGTTTCCACTATCGATCATACGTTTCGTCAATCTATCCAAGTAGTCAGCCAGCTGAATAACAGTGAATATATATATATATATCTATTATTTTTAAAATAAAAAATTAGTTATATCAAATTAAAAACAGTGAGACACGTGACAGTTTGATGTCCAAGACCATACTTTGTTGTCGGGCAAAAACATACAAGCAAAGGCAACTCGATCCTGCAACGCAACACCTTGTTCGTTCTGAAAGTACGTGATGGATTACGGTACAGGAAACTGAACAAAGTTAACGCCGAGTAAACTCTTATAAATGGCGAGATAATTACAAGAACATCTTCGTAACTGTCGTTGTCGCAAGTCAGAAATGCGAACATGGCTTTGAGGTAGGGATCCTGCAGTTGTGGTCTCAGTTGGTCACACATTTCGCGCCAAAGCGAAGACCTTTCATCCGAATAGCCAGACAGAGCCATGGCGACGACGTTCAGTGTCGTATCGCCTTTAGCTTTAATGAAAGATTATTACGAATTAAACACTATTTAATTTTGGGATATAGACATGTACAATTGTACATGTACGCAGGATGTCCGAAAAGCTTCCTGTCTCAAAAATTTACGAATAAAATTAAAATTTGGTGCGCTTTCCTTTTTTTTTTCTTCAAAATTTTGATGCCTATTTACAAATATTACCAACAAACAGGAGGGTAGGGACTAGGGCCTACCCATTACGTCATCATGACATAATGGCCGGTGAGTGAGCGCTGACACCGTTACGTTCTGTATTGAACGCAGTGACTTCAGCCCTATAGTCGCGCTTTTCAAAATGGTTAAAATTCAAAAAGTTATCAGAAAATAAAATGTTGACAAAGTGGACATCTAATGAGACAAAAAAATCGCTAAACCCATTATTTTCTTGGTGGTGTTTAAATACCAGTTTGATAATTGTATAGAAAAATAGTGCTAAAATTATCTTTTCATTTTTGTATGCTAGTGGATTGCTCGCAAGAAGCTTTTGTACATTCGGCCAACTTTTGGCGTAGGTAGCTTTTACAAATACAATTGGATGGTAGGCCTGCTAGAAATTACTAACTCTGAGTGGCTCCATTCCGTAAGTACTGAATGGCTGTTACGATGCAGGTGTTGAAGACGGCGACTGCGGCTGCTCTCTGAAAGTGACCCTGTGCAACCAACCTAGAAGAATCAAAATCACCAGTTATTTAGCTTAATGAGTTGTTTTATATTATCTTCATTAGGAGTGCAGATTGCAGACTGATAGGTCACAAAATATGCGTGCAAAATGCCGTAAAAATTATGAAAATGCATATAATTCCGCTCGAAAGTAATCACCACGTTGACTGAATTTATCAATGCCGGAGGTCATGTGGCAACATAATTGAAATCAAAAAAATTTCAGTTTTCATAATTGACTTCAATTAAAACTCGATTCAAAATTCATTTTTAATTTCAAAAATCATTTGAGTTTAATTATTTCCTATATTTCCTTAAATTTTTCTAAATTAAATATACTGCAATTAATCGTCCGAGCGAGGTGTAATGGTTTTAATAATCACTCCATTACCGGAGAGAAATCCAATGGTCGGGGAGGTCCTCATTCAGTCCGATTCAGGGCTCACTATTGACCGCGACATAGCTTACGGGGAGAGGCTTCAGGGGAGGGAGCTAGGGACGATGCTCATTTTAAAGAGGAGGTCGAGCGAGGACATACTAGTGCCGCATTACATGGTACTACCCTAGCCAGTACCGGCAAATGGGTAGTGCACTAGGCCTAAAGTATGAGTACAATCAGTAACTTAAACCTTGACCTCACCGCTCTAGAAGATTGTTGACACCTGATTTGTCCTTGTCGGATCCCCAAAAACATAACAGCAACGCTTTATCTCTGGAAATGTTTCAAAATGTGTAAGAAATCCTTCCTTTTTAGTTGATCTTAAATAGTCCAATCAAATCCACATGTTCCTAAACTGTCAACACACCTGTCAGCACTTTTGTAGACTTTGACGGCAGAATTGCCCGTATAGCCGACCCACGACTGCAACATCAGTTCGCTTCGTGTGCTCGTCCCACCGCCAGCGTTCGACGTCTCGCCACGAATTAACGTCTGCACACCAACGTTACATGGTAATCCTCGTCCTGAAGTTGAGCGAATTTTCCCCTCTTCTCTTAAACGGTCCATAAGTGTGCCACATGGTTAAGGTCGTTTAGCTCGTTTATACGAGCTAACCAACAATGGCTTATTTCAATATATAAAATTTTCTGGTTAAACTGGAATCCCCTTTAAAATAAAATTTGTTAAATTTAACCCATAAATGGATATATTTTTTAAGTCTTAGGAGCATAAAAAGCATATTTCTCTGTCGAGACTTATAAATCATAAATCATTTAACGGTTCTAGAATTTGATGACTGTCCAAAAATTGTGCTTTTTATTATTATTATTATAAATGTACTCATAGGTTTAACCAATTACAGTGGTGCTAACAATTAAACGCTGCTTCTTTAGGAAACATATCATAACTAATTAAGGATATGATCAAGCCACGTCCAGAGATTCCGCAGTTGTTCCTCATCCTCGACTAAATCAGCATTTTTCTGAAACTGATACAGCTGTGCCGAATTTTATGTTTGACAATTAAATTAACGGAAGTATACACTGCCTGTTGTTTTGGTATATATATTCGAAACGCACACGAGCGAGCATACTTCCGTTCCATAACCTTGGACGGATCGTGTCCTCATCTTGACCGAAATGTCGTTCATCGAATTGTTAGGCAGATCCATCTGATCAATGTACTGCAGGATCCTGCGTCCTTGAGACCATATCAATTTCGACGATGGCGACCAGTTCTAAAACGCAAACAGCCTTTTAGGTTCAATATAACATCAATATCATCAATAGCACATGTACAATTAAGAACGAATTTACCAGTGTTATGCGTTCGCAGATTTGGTGGCTACGAATGCTTCCCAAATGAGACACAGTCAGAACGCTGTTTTCGCTGAATGGGTTCCAGCAAAACGAGCTAAGCATCTGCTGACCATTCACTGCAAATTGGTTAAATATTAACATTAATATGGCCAGTCACGTCAGAAAGGTTCACAACTTGAAACATATGAATAGAATTGTGACGTAGGCCTACAGTGGAGATTGCGCTCGATGACTGTTGGATCTATTTCGTCATTTCCATCTCCAGTGTGCTGAAAGTCGTACAGTTTGATCCCCATGCTGTCTCTGCTTAGGGACGCCAGCAAATTTGGCCTTTGCATAAAGAAGAAAAGTATGCATAATTTTAAAGATTTCATGTTTTCTGAATAGAAATATTTTTTGTTGTAAAATAAATTTGAAATCCCAAAATAATCTACGATGCATGCTTTTTTTTTAATGAATTTTTAATATTTTAGTCATTTTGAAAAGCGCTGAAATTGAGTAAATTTACTTTACCTGGTTGGACTCCAGGCAATTTTCACTGTTGCCCTGGCATCCAATAACGAGATCACGTTTGATATATGTAGTTAAAGAAAGCCAGGCAGATATAATTCAATGGGAAAAAATGAAAATAAAAAAATTCATAAATTTCAAAGGATATTGGTTTTTCAAAATTTCTTGTGTCCCAGATGAGAACTTGATTCTGAATCGAGAAAATAAAAAAAAACATTAAAGCCCAGTGCAGGTGGTAGTTTTTTTTACGCGATTCTTTTCAAATTTTCAAACAAATAATATTGGTTAAACAGAAGGGAATTAATTGTTGCCACTCTTTTGCTTGGACATGCATTTACAGCCCTATTGATAAAGTAAACTGATGGCGAGTTAGCTCTTAAATTTATCGTAAATGAACATATTACCCGTGAAATCTTAGCTTGGATTGAAGGACCTTACATTTTACTATCTTTGCTTTTAATGTGAACGCGTGAAATAAAACTTGGTAATTTTGGCATTTGGCGCATCTAAGCTCAGAAAATTCATGTTTTAACTTTTACTGTGAACGCGCCATTTAGGTTAACGTGACTATAGCTAAATCAGCATTAACATGACATTTAAGAGTTGGCTCACCCTCAAGTGTACTCGTATTCTGAACGAACAACTAGCCTAGTTTTAGCATTTATTCATTCTTTTGATGAATTTTGCATCAATTACCTCGAAATACGATGCAACACGATGATTATTGAACGGATCCACCATCACGCCATTGACTGCTTTAGTAGGTGTCACCAACGGATGACGTGCTATTTCTAAAATTCATGTAATAAAATATAAAGCTCGTAACTGTCATAAGATCTCAGGAGAAGTAATAATTTGAAATTCTAAATAATGTACAAGGATGTAAAATAAGGAGAATAGTTTATATGCCTTGACTACATTTACTAGCTGTACCTCTGATGTCAAAAATCTTAAGATGTTTGTTGTTTACGCCAGCGATCAGAGTGAACGGCTGGTGCGTGAACCAGTGTAGCGAAGATACGACTTCGGACAGACCTACAAATGTTTAAATATCATATACTCGTGTAACTATACGCTCAACTGCAGATGATAATCATGATAGGATTTCGGGGTCAACAGGTCCCTAGGCCCTAGCAGAACCAAGGGACAACAAGGGATACAGGAAGGAATCGAACCCCTGACCCCCAGGGGTTAGGAGTTGAAGCGAGCTTTAACCAACTGAGCCGCGGGAGCTCCGTGGCTCCATGGCCAAATGTATTGACATGCGCACTCAACAATATTCGGAGGTAGGCTTGTGTGGCAAAAAAGCGAGATCGACCACGCTTCCGGTCGATCTTCGATCCATGTCGCTGGGCAGAGAGCCCGACTTGTTGATGTCCCAGATGCACAGCGAGTTGTCAGCCCGGTATTTGTCGAGACCTGCAGCTAACTATCCTCCGAAAAAAAAATGTTAAAACGTGAATAGAATCTTATCTCATGACGGATTAATCAGGCCATAATTGGCTAGCATGAAAAACATTCATTAAAATATAAATTACCAAGCTCATGTCGCCTCCTGTTTGCCATGCTACTGCGTTGCACTGACGTGGATGCCTTGTAACTAAAAACAAATGTATGCAATAAAAAAACCATAAAGCATCAAATTAACAACGTCCAAATGTAATTGTCCGCGTGAGCGAAAGACTACTAGCAGTCTCGATTTTACATGTCAACAGTGAACTGGCTAATTAGGACATTTTAAGCCTGTACATGGTGCTACTCTGGCTAAGAGTTCGCATGCGAATTTAATGCAAATTGGCAGCAAAATTTGGCTATGTATAACCAGATGTTTTCATTTTGTTAAAATGATAAACAGGGCCTCAATAAATAGGCACTCACCAAATTCTCGATTTTGCAAGGCAGCATTATCTTGTTGATTGAAACTAAAAAACAAAGGTTGAAAGACAATATGTTATTCAAACTTCAATGATCGATTTACAGGGTAAGTTGACGAGACAAGGCAGGCCAAATAAATCAGATTCGCAAGGACCATCCTTGTATAGCAATCCTATTTAATTGTTTTTCGCTCAAACCTTGTGAGGACAACTCTTCCGTTTGCTTGTCCGACGGCTAGCAGATTTTCGCAGCTCGGCTTGACGCACCAACTGACACACTGGAAAAATACACATACATGGTAAAAGTGGTTATACCGGTATAACCATTTCTGGCAAAAGTTTTTCTCGAGTTCAATGGGGAACGTTATTTTAAGCAAGTGTGGCAATTTCTACGCCTTTTTGCGACAGTTTCAAAAATTTCCCTGCCACTGATACAATTATAATACACACGTACAATTGTACATGTAGGCAACAAGTTGTCACCTTTTCGTTTTCTCACCTTTAAGTACTGGCTTTCTGTGTTTACCGATAACAGCTGGGCAGTTAATGTGTCGCTCAACTTCAAAGCTAAACACAGGAAACAGATCCACTCAGTCGAATAGTTAACAAAAAATTATCTTTGATGTAATCACGTACACAATTGTATTTATTTTTACCGTTCGGCTTTAAAGTTAATCCTTCTTTGAATTCCTCCACTTCATACAAACTCAGCTCAGTCCCAAACGTTATGAACCTATATTCGAATGTATGCATCAAAGAAATGACAAAATGTACACTGTATGTTGCTCGATACTATACTGGTAGATGAAATTGCATTTTAATTCCTTACTTGTCGGCGAGTTTCGGTGAGCATACGATCTCCATCTTCATAACGCTCATCAAGCTCATGTTGAATCAATTGTTGATTAAATTGTGGTTACTATATGCAATATACTCGTATATGTATTTAATTGATTTTCAATTGCAGACGATATTAGCAGACAGCAGGAAATGACGTCATAGTTCGCTGGCCAGATCGCGTCCCATTTGAAATGGTTATTCGCGGCATGACGTCAAAATTCGCGATTTGACGACAAAATTCGCTGGAGGTCGCCACAAATTTCGCGGCGAAATTCGCTGGAGGTCGCCACGAATTTCGCGGCGAAATTCGCTGCAGTTCGTCCATGTAGAACCACCTTCATAGAATGAGGCTTCAATGGATAAGGCGAAAGGTCGGAGCGTCGCGTTTCCATTGTAGTTTCCAATGTCGGCGCCCAATTTTTGGCGAATAGCGTAACCCATTTTTGGCGCGTACCAACGTGTCTAGGCCAATATTATCCTGCTCGTGAGACTGCTGCCTGAGTGGGCTTTGCGAAAATGCCATTATGTGCCGTTTCAGCGTGCAGAAATTATAATAGAAAAACAAAAGGATCATCAATAACTTATCACAGTTTTCCTAAAAATCAACTCGCCGCTGTTTGGAAAAACAAATGCAAACGTGGAGCGACATTTGGTCTTAAAGACGCTAGGGTATGTTCTGCGCATTTCTGCGCATTTGATTATGAACGAGACTTGCAGCACGAACTATTAGGACTGCCATCAAGGAAGGTTTTAAAGAAATCAGCAGTACCATCACTCAATCTAGACCTAGCGGAACCTTGTGATTATGAAGTAACCTCAGACTCCTCAACGAAGGGTAAGATGAGTAGTTTTTGAATTCACACTGCAAGCGTGTTAATTAGTGTGCGTTCAATGTGCGTTAAAAACTAGTCCCTTTACGGCCGGATCTCATGGTTAGCGCTATGATGTGATGTCACCTACTTACCTCGCTCGACGATTATATTTGCATTACATGCTTCTAGTATAGTTTACATTGATCCTATATTATCTGTGTATTAAATTACCAAGATGTGCAGGGTTAATCCTTTGTGGCCGGTATCCACGGCTGGTGCGTTTACTGCGTTACTTTCACTCGAACATATTGTCTGTAGGGAGCCATGATCTTTGTAGACCATATATTCTATGTACCTTGTTGCATGCATGTAGAGTTGTAGACCATATTATACATTCAAATCTGTATTAATATTTTGGGCAATTTTCACGGAAACAATCTAGATGCACCCGATTCACCTTGTGATGCGTACGGAAGCCGAGTGATCATTGAGCATGGATATGCAAGTACAACGAGTGGCGCCAACAGTGGAAATGTAGATCAAGCCAAGAAATCCAACTTGAAACGTAAGTTTGAGCATTATATAGGCTTAAGAGGCGCTGTTATCACAGCTGGACACACTTAACATGTAACTGGTCCAAGTAGCACGGCGGAATTTTTGTTTGAGCGAGCGATATAACTGCTAGCAGACTCAAATGACACGTAGTTGGTTTGTCTGCCTGTTTCCTCCCTGCATGTTTGTGCGTTGGCATTAAAAAGCGCGTGTAATAGATGACAACGTGTATTGAAGTGTACCAATTGTAAACGTTTCATTGTTGTAGCATAGGCCTACTCATTACTCAATTGCCTAATATACTTACGCAAACTAAAGTGAAAGTTGAAAAGCTGTTTGCAGGTCCGTCGAGGTGAGGGGGAGTGGGCTACACGCGGGAAAAATTGTCAAGAAGTTCAGCCTAAAATGGGTAGGCCTACCTATTACATAGGCGGCCTAACGGACCATAACCAAGTGAATTTATGAAGTTATAACCATATCGCATGGTAACGTTTAGGTGGCAGCGACAAGAGTGGACCCGTGGCAAGTGGCGACATCGATGTGCCCACAAAGAGGGGACTCACAGGCACCATCAAGACTAAGAACGCAGCTGGGCACAGGACACAAAGTCCTTTAAGAAAGAAAGTCAAATCAAAAGGTTAGTTCGATTTAAAAGATCAGCAATTTTAATTGGTGGAAAAACGCGAGATGTAGACGTACGTTTACATGATTAGGCCATCGCCGTGATGCATCGAATTAAATATTCGAGTATTATAGCACTTGCCCCTTTAATGCATCGATGCATCGCTGCGATGGTAATTTCAAATCTGGCGTTTGCATAATTTCGCCTTAAAGGAGCTGGTGTCACTAAGCGGTATAAAGCTGGTTACACATGGAGCGAACTTCTACGAATGAACGAATTCGTGGCGAATTGTGACGCGACATTTCACGTAACTCATGACACAATTGCTCATGAAGCTGAACTGGAAACCCGAAACGGCAGTTCCAATGATTTCGGTGATGTGGGAGCAGCGAATTTGCCAACGAATGGCGACCAAAGTTCAACCAGTTGAAATTTTGACCAACGAATTCACCAAATTCGTCACCTGACGGAATGCGCGTGAAATTTGCGTCATCTGCTCCGTGTGAAATCAGCTTAAAGGTTTCTTGAGTAAGTTGTGCTCATTTTTTTTTCCTGCAGAGACTGGACACCCAGGCAACATCAGCATTGGCAATGGAGATGGGCAGAAGAAACTGAGAAAGAGAAAGGAAGTCAATTTGAAAGGTGAGTTTGCACAGAGCCACAGACGGAAATGGAATATATTTGAAATATATTGAATAATCATAATCATGCCTTATATCGTCGTAGATGTACATTTGAATATATATTCCAAATATTTTCAATATATTGTGCAAAAATATATTTTCATTACGAATACACGTATTTATAATATATGAGAAATACCCTCCAAATACATGTACAAGTATATGCCATTTGCGTGTGTGGTATGGTCCCAATTTTGGTTGGGTTATTGGTTGCTACGAAATTTGCGCAAGTAGCAATTTTGCATATAGGCAAAATTGTTAATTACGCCAAATCGCATATAAATCACGTTTTAGCCATACATGTCTACAATGTAGACATATGAGTTAAGTGTGCATGTAGACTCTACATTCACACTTAACCCATATGTGGTGCTTCGCTCGTGCTACTGTCGCTCGGACATTATTAGTATTCCATGCTAATAGCCGAGTTAGAAAATTAATTCATGGTTGACTTGGTTCGGTGATTAGAGTGTCACGAGCTCTTAATTCATTCCGTGAATTTCCTCCTCAGTGAGTGTATTTCGCTGATACCCCATGGTTGTTTGGTTTGTTTCCCCACGCACAAGCAAATTGCATACAAAGTATGTGGGACCCCTACACCCCAATAAAAAAGTAAAAAGATGGATTATTTTTATTACATGTATTTTTTTTTTTTTCATTAACTATTGCAGCCTCTGCCAGTGGCAGCATGGAAGCACCTACTGAGATGAGACAAACCATCGCAGATGCTAGGGCGGCTAGGCAACACAAGAGAGCCGTACTCAAAAGAGCATTTGAAACTTTGCGTTCCCTTTCGCCTATTCAACGCACGGGCGATGCATCAACGTGTACATCCACTGACCGTATGGATGAGTTAAAATCTTCTGTTTCACGTGGAACATCAACTGACTTGATTGACGAGGAGTTGCAAATGTATAAAATCGAACTTGAAAGATTTCGAAAGATAACTGAAAATCTACAACGAAAGCTAAACGACTGCAAGGCGGCCAATCTCAAAAAAGTAAACAAGTTGCAGGAACAGTGCGCCCTCTTCCATAGAAAGTGCGAAGCGATGCAGGACAAGTTCAAAGCGCAGGAAAAAAATTTCAGAAAGAGGCAAGAACCCCCGCTGCTAATTCAAAAACAGCAGCGATGGAAAGTAAAGGACATTACGCAGGCGTACACCCTGAGATCGATGATTTCCAAAAAATCCTACAAGTACCTACGCGTGGAGATGAAACTGCCGTTACCGGGACTGACTACTATCAGGCGATGGATGAAAACCGCCAACCTTCCGGATCTCGCGGATCTTCCAGATCACGCAGATTATCAAGATGTCGCGGAACATCAAGATAGCCCAGATCATCAAGCCATCCCAGATCATCAAGCCATCCCAGATCATCAAGCCATCCCAGATCATCAAGACATCCCAGATCATCAAGCCATCCCAGATCATCAAGCCATCGCAGATCATCAAGCCATCCCAGATCATCACGACATCCCAGATCATCAAGACTTCTCTCAGCTCCCTGCCAATCTCGAGAATCTCACTGCCACTCTAAATATCCCAGATTTCCCAGATTAAAGTGCCCCTACAAATAGGTATGTGAAATGTAGCGACAATCTTAAACAAGATCGCACATTAAATAATAAATAGTGACAAAAAGTCATTTAATTCTGAATTAAATAATTAATGGAAGTATCCTCACATACTGTAATCTGACGCGTTACAAGAAATCTTTAAAACCCAGTGTTTAAATAAAAATTTAGTTCACATTTTGCTGAAGAAAAAATTTTTTTTTTAGTGGAAAGTCAATTTTTTATTACGCTTGTATTGTCCGAGCGAGTGAAGGACTACTAGCAAACTCGAATTGCACTTCATAAAGCACGTTAAATAAAAAATATCCAATTCTTGCAAGGTCAGCTCTTGCGATAAAGAAATAGGCACTTGAGTCCATGTCAGTAGCCAGTGACTCGAGAAGATTGTCTTATTCAAGTCACTGGCTAGTTGTGCAGACAATGTTGTGAGATTGCATTATGTAAAGCAATGTCTTACTAATGCAAGATTCTTTTTTTCTTCACTTGTGTAGGCTAATTCATTTGTCTGTAGTTTGAAAAAATACGCAATACATATTTTACAGAATATATATATAAAAATAAACAATAAAATAAAATCAAGATTAATTGTGCAAGCGAACGAAGGACTAAGAGCAGATCCAAATGCCGTGTGCGTCTGTGGTATTCTCTCCCACCTGTGTTCTGGTTTGTCCGGACTCAAATGTGCGCATAGAAACCACGTGCACTAAAAATAAATCAAATTCCTGTACCTGGACACGTAGCACGTACGATCATTTAAAAAAAAGGCGCAGGCTGGAATTACAAATCACTTTTAAAGCTGTCTCAACTTGAAAAAAAATCCCAAGACAGGCTGAGAATACGTCATATTTGTTCCATTCAGAGAGAATGGAGAAATGACGTCATCAGAGCCTGTCGTGGGAATTTTTCAAGTCGAAGGCGGCTCTAAAAGTCATTAGTGATTCCAGCTTAAGCTGTGGATTCACATGGGCGAACTTCCGTTTAATTCGCAGCAAAAATCCGTTCATGTGATGCCAGCTTAATTCTTATTGCGTTTAGGTACATTGTATATGAGCGATGTACAATACGGTAATCAATAATTAGTAATTGTACAATACGGTAATTATTAATTACCGTATTGTGCATCGCTCATCTTCAATGTATCGCGTAATGGTGCTACTCACGTTCGGGCATCATTACCAAGTCCCCAGTATAAAAATGAATTTAGCGGCTGAGCTTATAATTAATTTTTGAAAACACATCACGATATTTTATGTCAAATAGTAGCTTGAGTGAATTTATGCAATGTGTGTTGGAAACAAACCTGAGACGTGAGTAACGTTGCGTGAATAACGTTTTGACTTTTTACTACGTTAATCCTCTATGCTTCTAGCATGTACCTGTAGGTGAGGTGCCTTCAAGAATTAATAAAGCCACCATAAACATAGGATGTGTAGAATCAGTCCGTTTGTTAGGGCCAACGTGTATCCTAGATGAAAGGTGTCGCCATAGTATGCCCTATTAACAGTAAAGAATTACATGTAAACAAAATACATTTTTTGAGACGACGATAGGATAATTGTCCGAGTGAGGACAGACATCCACTATAAATAATTAAATACACTGTAGGCCTACAGTCCATATGTTGGATTGCTTCATGCATTGCTACAAATAACCTGGTAATTTTTTTTCTTCCAGTTTTCACCTTGTAGTGCTTGCTGGCGACATTGGTGTTGGTGGGTTCACCCCTGGCACGACGCTATCCAGAAAAACAATATTCCACGTAAAGAAGGTCATGAGTATTCCAAGGAACCAGCACAGCAGATATTTTGCCAAAGATATTCCTATTTTTTAATATCAAAGAGAGAAAAAAAGCTCGATTTAGAATTAATTGAATTTCAATTAGGCCTCGGGCGGTATTAGACCTCCGGCGAGCGAGGAATCATTTTCTTAAGATTTAAGGTCGTTATCTCGAGAAAACGGCCGTTATCGGTATCTCGGGATAACGACCCATTATTTCAAGATAAAGACCCACTATCTTGAGATAACAGCCGTTATTTTAATAAAAAGGTCGTTATCACTAAAGGAGTAGGCCTAAATTAAGGCTGGAATTTTTCTCGACTTGGAAAAATCCCAAGACAGGCTCTGATAACGTCATTTCTCCATTCTCTCTGAATGGAAAGATGACATATTATCAGCCCGTCTTGGGATTTATTCAAGTCGAGGCAGCTCTAAAAGTCGATCATTAGTGACTCCAGCCTTAGAACTATCCCGACTTGATAAAATCTTAAGACAGGCTGAGAATAGGCCTACGTTATTTTGCCATTCAGAGAAAATAGAAGAAATGACGTTCTCAGAGCCTGTCTTGGGATTTTCTCAAGTCGAGACAGCTCTTAAGTCATTACTCATTAGTGCAGATACCAGCCTAAAAATTTAAAATAGCGCCAAAAATATCGCTATTCCTTACACCAAGGCGCTTATCGATTACCGATACGATATATCGATATATCGATGCGTTCGCCCATCCTTTATCCTTAGAAAGAGCAGAACGGTGAAAAATTGGTGAATATGTGCAAAATTGATCGCTAATCGTCATATTTACAATAATAGGATGATTTTGTGCAAATACTTCATTGACAAAAACTCACTGTGCAAAAACTGGAACTCGAAGATAAGGAAGATGGCAAGAGCGACACCGCTGAAGACAACGCCTGCTGTGGGCCTAATTATTGAACGCGGCGGCGGCGGCCTTGCATTGTTCTGACAGCGTGGAAACCTGCGGTCGTCAGCCCGATGATCAGGCATCGTCAACGGGTGCTCGTAAATTACCGGTAATGCTTTTTCAACATTCGCTCTGTAGCCATTTTACTGATTTTAGTCAGCTAGTGAGTAGGCCTAGTGGTGTCAATTTTCAAAAGAAAACAAAATCTGAAATGCGCATGCGCGCGTTTAAGTCCTTTGAATAGGGATCGTAGACGTCACATCAGTGATTTCCGCCATTTTGATTCTAAACTTCCGCCCTCTCATATCTTTCTTGTTTAGGCGTAGTTAATTATTAATTGGCAATATTGAAAATTGAAATTATCCATGAGCAATTTTCGATGGATTTGCACAAATTGGCGCGCAACAATATCCTATTTTTAGCGTGACCGCTGATCTGGCGCCATTTAAATCTGCCTCCATGTGCAGTGTTACTAATTGGCAAGAGAGGGCGCCACATGTCCCTGCAAAGCGCCGCAAATGCAGTCGGACAAAAGCGCCCGTGAGACTGATGAAAGTGATGATGGACTCATGGAGGACTTTCAGACAAGACATCCCCTACTCACTCACAAATGACTTCTAAAGATATCTCGACTTGAAAAAAAATCCTTAGACAGGCTCTGATGACGTCATTTATCATGTTCTCTGAATGGAAAAATGATGTATTCTACGCGATCTACAAATTACAATGTATGGAAATGGAAACGCAATTTCACATGAACGGATTTTTGCTGCGAATTATACGGAAATTCGCCCATGTGAATCCAGCTTAAGCTGGACTCACTAATGACTTTAAGCTGTCTCGACTTGAAAAAATCAGGCTCTGATGATGTCGTCATTTCTCCATTCTCTCGGAATGCAAAAAATGATGTGTTCTCAGGTTGTCTTTGGATTTTTCAAGTCGAGACAGCTCTAAAAGTCATATTAGTGATTGCAGCTAGCCTTACAATTGTAAAGCCGCCTTGATAGGCCTAGGTTATTGTAGGTGGTAGGCTACAAGGTCTTGTAGGCCTACGCTTGTTCTACAAGGTCTTGTAGGCCGTCACAAGTGTGGGGCTGTGGGCCTACTATAGTCGGTTTACATTGGAGGTCTAAGCTTACACTGTATAAGGCAAAGAAACCGACGAACTAAATAATAGAAAATGAAGGAAATGATTGTTTTTCTACTCATTTTGTAAGTTTGTAACAAGAAGGCAGTAATTAATTATTTACCTGATAAAATAAAATAAAGTAAAATAGGCTGGAAATAAAAAATAAAACAAACAAAGCCAAATAGTAGTCTGTCAACTGTCACAGATTTTTCTATTGATCACAAATGCTTAAGCTTATTTACGAGCCGTAAACGCCGTAAATGTAAAGAAAAAATTGAATTCGACCTAAACTAATTGCCAAAAAAGTTGATCCCATGGACAAAATAAAACGCGTTGATAGTTTTATATTTGACGATACCCTCGTTACGACTTTGTAGGCCTAAGCTGACTGGAAGCCTACGGCTATTGCCCGTAGATTATTGCGTTTATTCAATTGGCCATTCAGCTACGGTACGTCCAATTATGTGGTCACAAAGTTGTAGTTGTTGCTGTTGCTCTCGACGAGAAACTCTAAGCCTACTTGTAATCTATCTTTAGAGGCCGGCCTCTAAAGATGTTTGCCGCGATGTGATCGATGATCGTAGGTGCCTGGATTCTTTCAGAGATATTTGAACTCGGCCATTAAAATTTTACCAAAATCCTAGCCTTCCAGAACTTTAAATTGCCACTTTCAATCAAAGGTCCAAACTGTTCAGATGTTCTCAAATTGTTTTTTTTCTTCTTTTGGCTTCGCATGCTTCCTTGAGCAATGAGCATCCAGCCTAGGTTTCATCATTGCATGTACCCAGTACTCTTCTTTAAATAATTAATTTAGCATCCTTGTCGATCGCATCGTCTTTTCAGCACTTCGCGACCATTTCTCTAGGGTCAGGCGATACTCATGAATAGGGCACGGATTTTTATGTCCTGACATGTTTTTTTCCCCGATATGCAGCGACCTAGGAGTTTTTGATTTGCATGTTTCATGCCCTATGGAAACAAACTACCAAGTTTTATAGGAGATAAGACATATGTTTGGGGTTAGTTAGGGCATATTTAATGCATTATGACATATTCTGCCACTTTTTACCTTTTAACATTTGTTTTGGGCCTAGGACTAATTTAAATCATTTAGTAGGCCTACTGGTATTTAATTTTGCATTATTCATAATTTCATTAATTAATTGCTTAGAAACAAATTATTAACATACACTGTACGAAATTGTTTAAATTGGACCCAAATTTAAATGTAAACTTTTAATACGTTCGTAGTTACATGGCTTGCCGTTTGGTGGCGCCTCTCACCACAAGTCACAAGTCATTATTTTTGTTGTTTTCACATCGAACTTTTCGACATTTTTTGCATATTTATTGGGTTTCACACCACAAACACCATATTTGTAGGTTTTTACACCCTGAAAAGCATATTTTAAGGTTTTTTAAGGACATATTTTGCGGCATTTATTTCTGGTCATAAAGACATACATATTATGACAGTTTTAAGGACACAGAAATCCGTGCCCTACTCATGAATAATCTAACTTGCAATTTATCGTCGAATTGTTCAATGCGATTCAATGGTCAATATGTGCAATTGTGCATGGCGTCATTCGGATTAATAATCTGACGTCGGTGCAGATACATGGTGGACGACGTCTATAATGACTATTTGGAGTGGGCCAATAAATGTTAAAATAATATTGTCTTTTCTCGACTTCACATGGGGCATAGACCCACTTATATAGGCCTACAGTATATTCGCAATGTCCATCCAAACGCTGCCTTATTAAAAGTACATGTAGGCGGCAGGCCTACAAAGCATGTAATAAGGCCATCAGATGCGGCAGAAACGACTTTCAGGAGCTTCTGATTACAGTAAACCTTTCCACATCAGCCAGGGTTGACAATATCTACTTTCAACCCTTTAATTTTTAGGCATAGGCCAAGTGCCTCAGTGGCTGTCATGAGTTCGAATCCCCAATATTCCGCTTGGATGTTTGTCTTGTATTCTCACGCACGGGCAATGGCTTTTACAGTGGCGTAACTACGTCGCACATTTATTGACAAGTTTATAATATATAGGCCTAAGTATGTTAATGATTAGGCCTAGGCCTAGCCTACTTTACAAAATGGCAAAAATGATACAAAAATATCTTAAAACATTGCATGCATATACATGTAGGCCTACTTGTATAAGGACATACGGTACTGGCATAGGGCTAGGCCTAGGCCTACACTAAAAAAATATTGATTTCAATTTTGAAAACATTCAGCCATTTATCTCAATTACTATGGTCGTGCCTCAATCCCCGTGAGCCATTCACAAAGCATAAATAAATAAACAAATACTTATTGAAATTGATGCACAGGGTGTGCACAAATAACGTGTATACTGCAAAATAATAACGCTTTAAGCCGCAGGTGTATCCAAACGAATGAATCAAGGAATAATCCAGCTAATCTTTGAAACACCGACATTTTTAAAATAATTATTTTAGATTCTTAGGTTTTATTTTAGTCACTAATTTGAAAATAACATTATTGAGGCGGAATGTACGCCTGATTCAATAGGTCTATATTAAGACACTTTTTTGATCGTTGTTCAATGTTCATAAATTATAGGAATCACTAATGACTTTTAGAGCTGTCTCGACTTGGAAAATCGCGCAAGACATGCATGATGACGTCATTTCTCAATTCTCTCTCAATGAAAATGTGACGTACAGTAG
>JAQIYI010000139.1:0-27906 GCA_034700265.1 Polyzonium germanicum
CCTACGTTGTTGAGCAACAGAAATAATTCCCAATACCATAACAAAATCAAAAGAGTTCAGAGAAATTGAGCATTCATTTTTTTTAGATTAATTGCCTATTGTGTTTGTTTACTGTTCTATTGAAAACTTTGATTGCTTTGTGCGATTCCTAAATATTATTTAATTTTTTTGGGATTAGGCCTAACATTTTCTGGTGTAATAGAACCAAATTCCGGGTTGGAGGTAATCGTAGGAAAAGGTTCATGCGCTAAAATCGCCCTACAGACTATGGTAGCCTTATTTATTTATTTATTTTTATTTTAAAGAGATTGCAGGCTCAACAGGTCAGAGACCCAATTACAGACCCTAATTACAAAAATAAATAAATTAACAAAATGTTTATACACAGAAGTTTGTACAAACAAAACAATCAAGCAAATTATGCTTATGTCTAGATCGCAGGTAAACAAAAAAATATTAATGCTCTAACAAAGAGCACGCGTCAATGACCTCAAGCATATTTCAAAACACCCTAGGCTATTTTCAAGGCGTCTTAGACAATTACAGTGTATATTACATAATATTTCATTCACCTTTGACTTAAAAATGGATAATGAGCTAGAAAAATAAGGATCAAGAAAATGTTGGTTATGTAACCGCAACGAGTTTGCTAATGGCTTGTCGAAGCCAGAAAACTGAACGTTATCTCGAATTAAAGGAGGGAACAACAATATTAATTTGGGATAAACAGTAAGCGTCCATACACTGACCATTCATTATTTTATATAACAAACATTGACATGAAAGGATATATCTTTTTTTTACATTTAATTTAAAAGGGATAATACTGTCTCCTGAGATTTAAATTTCCAGGATAAGTAGATAATAAACGATTTTGGAAGGATTGCAATCTAACAATGGACGATGCATAATTAGGATACCATATTACGCTTGCTAATGTGACGTTCGGATTTACACGTAAGGCCTTGGCCGACAAAACTTAGCGTTAGCTAAGCGTATTTTTTTAGGGGGAAAGGCTAAATCGCGATCAACGAGTTCCAGTCGGGCTGACGAATAAATAACTTTTATTAATTCGGGCAGCCTGACGTCGTATTACTGTTGAAAATTACAAGAACACTGGACTTGGGCAGACGCGACACTTTTATACAACGATTGGGCGAAGGTTGGGAATGATTTGGCTGTGGGGGAAAACAATGGATTTAGCGGATAATGATAATGATAATGATAGGATTTCGGGGTCAACAGGTCCTGTGGACCCAATTACAGACCCCTAGGTCCTAGCAGAACCAAGGGACAGGACAAACACCCAAGGGATACAGGAAGGAATCGAACCCCTAACCCCCAGCAGTCAGAAGTAGAGGCGAGCTCTAACCAACTGAGCCACGGGAGCTCCCGTTGACCGTGGACACGAGCTGATCACGACTGCATATGGTGCCAGATGTTAAGTAACGCTGAAGTAAATGCACTAACGTGAGCTTACGGTGTAGCCTTTCAGCTTGATCAAATTCCTCTTTGACTGATCACTACCAAGTGAAGTGCATTTTAATTGGTTCACAATTAACTTGTAAAAGTTTTGTCCGTCCAAAATATCCTCTTGGTTTTGCATCATGTCTGAGCAACGAATTTGTGCAAAATCAATTAGCCCTAGTCAAAAAAATATTAGAATGCAATCGAGTGAGATCCTAAGTGAGGGATTTAGCTTGTAATCACCCGACTCGAGAAATTGTCATTTGTCAAGACAGGCTGAGGAACGCCATTTTGTTTACTAATTTCAGACTCCTTGAATTAAGGAGGTGTCTTTAGAGTGCCTCGACTAATATCTTTTGATGTGCAATTGTGTATTGGTGATTCCAACGTTGTAGTTCGTGGACGTAAATTTACATGTAAATGCTCTGACTTTGACTAGAAAATAATTTTTGAATGTTGTGAACTTTAGATCGGATGATATGTCAAGATAACCGCGGCAACAAACAATAAAGATTTGGGTCGATTTGGTTCAAGTTTGTGAACTTTTATCAACTTTGCCTCGCGATGGCTTGATAATAATGCTGCAGCTGGACTGGCTCCTCCGAATTGGCCAAATAAGTCAGAAAGTACATGTAAGTCCTAAGTAAAAATTGTTAAAATCCCTAAAAAATGTTCTCGCTCACTTCGCTCGCTTGGCCAATCAATTACGTGTAGTATCAGACGAACCTCAAGATCCACTAAACCAGACGTTAACCAAAATTGCCAAAGAGAAATGTTAGAAATTTGTTTTTAAAAACTACTGTAATAGAGTAGGCCTAGTATCATAAAACAGTAGTAATAATTTAACGCTTAAGCTGGTTTAAGGAACTTGTTCATGACTCTTTGTATCCGTGTATTATATTACTCGGGTATAAAACCCTATTATGTAATAGAGGAAAATTTCACAATTTGGAAAAATTTTCCGGTTTAATTTGAGCATGGATGTGTGATGCAAAACCACGCGTAATGCTGGAAAGAGTGATTAAACTTTTATTTTTATTTTTTTATTTATTGGAGGTATTTCCATGCAGGTAGGTAGGTAGGCATAAGGAGTGTGCGTAATTCCAGGAATTACCAGGAATTTGAACACATACAGTGTACAGTCACACACACGGAGACAAGACAGATTCACAGATAAGTAGCGTTTAGAAATTGAAAAAAAAAACGCTTAGGCTTGTTAGCCTAGGCCTACTCGTGCACATGTGTGAGTAATAATTCGAGCGCAAAAACGCCCGAATGACGTCACACACATGATGACTGACAAGGTTTCAGAAGTCTGTCCAAATACTGATCTATCAATGAAAAATAAACTGGCTCTATTCAAATCAAACATTTGAGGTGAATTTCCTGCAGTCGCAGACTATGTTTAACACGTGGCGGCCATCTTTAAAATGTGTGGCCTTCGACGCACCCACGCACCCACCTTTGAAGACTTCCGTTTGCGTTGCATGTACGTGACGTATCCATGAAAAAGAGTAGGAAAAAAAAAAAATGTAAAGCCAGAAAGATAAAACTTGATTTGAATTTATTTCCATCAATGATAATTAAGTCATTTGATACAAAAAAAGTTCTTTCGAAAACATTATTATTGGCACTTGCATTGCACGTAAATATACACGCGTACGCCCAGGTACGATGCAAACACAATACACGAGGGTGGAATTCTGCTTTCAGTGATTGATGGCCGCATTCAGTGTAGATGAAGCGAGAGATTTGAATAAAAAAGACAAATAATCTAAACAAAATTCAATTTTAAATGTTGAATGCTTGCGAGTAGTACCTATTGACAAAGATTAGGCCTAGCTGACGTCACGTACGTGCTTCGCGGTACCACACTGTGGCAGCGCGGTAGGCCATTGTTGTTTACATCTGACTTCCTCTGTGCTGTGGATGTGGATGTCAAGCATTTGCTTCCACGGAAGACCTTGACGTAAGAAGCGGGCTAAAAGGAAAGGCCACTCCAGCCTCCCCCGGCCTCCCTCCTCAATGAAGTGCCTCCATTACACATTTGCAATGGCAAAAAAAAGTTCATTTGTCAAACGTGAGTGACTTGATGTCACTTGAAGGGTCTTTAAAATTCAAAATAATTTAGGTGTATTGTGTGTTTGTGCGGCTCTAGTATTGCGAGGTCCATCAAGGCCACCATCTTTCTACATAATTACTCAAGTGAACATTTCACCACCTTTCAGATCAAACCTAGATCTAACGATTATTTCAGTGTTGAATTCAGACTTTCCAAACCGAGGAAGGAAAAATAGAAATCCATAGAACCGAGACACGTAGATCCGATCGAGCGAAGTGAGCGAAAAAGTCTTAAAATAATTTTTCTATTGTTTTTTTTTGTTAACCATTTCGGTGCTTTCTTAAATTTTTTGTCAAGCTTTTTCAAGCTTCACAAAAGGTGAATTCAACCCTGGATAATTGAATTTAGCTCAGGTTTGCAGTGGCGCGTATCCATAAGATATTTTGCAACGTATGCAGAAATTATTTTCATTTTGAAAAACTTCTCAAATTCTCTCCTGAGCCATCCTTAGTCAAAAGCCAAGTAACTGCTGTTTATTTTGCCACTTGGGAATCCGTAGTACAAACGGTCCGCGCGTAGGATCACGCGTTTAGAATCGCATCCATGATTTACTAGGGGGCTACAAGTATACCGTATATCTCGCCATATCCATTGCTATCAGCATATGCTTGACGATAAGTAAAAGATAACCAACCACACGCACTCTATTCACACTTTTGTGTTGCAAACGCGCTGTGACAACCTCTCCTTCATGTGAGTAATTAATTGCGATCCATGACTCCATTTAAATGGTCATCGGTCAAGTGGATTTTCAAATTGTGAATGTACAATGTGTGACGCGCATCATGAGGATGGTGGTATCATCACGATTAGACTTTCAAAAACAGACGTTCATTTTTGAAAATAAACATGCATTAATGGCTCCAAGTGTCACAATTTGAAATTTGGGTTTTTACTAAAAACCAACTTTCAATGACAAGGCGCATCTCATTGATCAACTCCATTTTATGGTAAATTCTTTTGTCAATGTTTACATGTACTAACTACTATTTTCTAAGAGATTTTTCGCCAATTTGTTGTTATTAACTTAAAAAAAGATAAATAATAATATATAATAGATAACAAAAAATAATTAAAAGAAATTAAATTAAATTTAAATTAAAATAAAATAGATAGGCCTACAAAATAAATACAGATGTAAAATTGTGAATAGAAAACTAAAATTCTAATTTTTAACTTGAAACGTTTTACTTTTAAATAGGAAACAAACGAATAAGAATAAAATAAATAATCAAATAGGCCAAAATAAAAATAATTTCATAAAAAATAGGCCTCCAATAAAACAAAACCAATACAAATCAATTAAAACAAAATAAATTTTAAAAAATGGTCAATTTTCACCTGAGTGACGTGAGATTCGTTGGGAGGGGGCGACCAGTTGAATTGATTCAGTATTGGAACTGGGTGGCAAGGAAGTTGATTTTCTTCGCCCCCCGCTCTTGGTCTGTCTCGCCAAAGTCTTATTTGATGGCGCGCAGATGGAACCTAGGCAGAACGATGCTCAGAGAGAGGAGATCGGTGGCGGCGAACGCCGAGTTTTGTCGGCAAGCCTCGTTGGCCGAGACGTCGACGACGACGACGACGACGACGGTGGTCGCAAAGCGGTGATCACGCTGATGATGATGATGATGATGATCTTGGCGGTGAGCGGCGACGGCTCTTTTCATCTCAGGCGAGCGGATCAAGAGAGACAAAAAATATATTCAAAAGCAAAAATTTCTTCCTCCAGCTGAACAGAAAGAAAAGTCACAAATATGGCGGTTTTGAATCGATAGGAAATTACGAGAGAGTCGGAACTGAGCTTTTGGGGTACGCGTATACACACACAAGTCTGCGGTTAGTGTTCTAGGAACACTAAATAATATATTGTTCTGAAATGTCTTGAATCCCGGATGTTTAGAGTGCTGAGAACGATTCACAGTCTGTTTGTGTACGTCTTATCGGCAAGGTGACGTTTTCTTGATGACGGTCACGAACGAAATAACGGCAGAGAATGATGGAGGCAAAATCGTTGCTGGTGCTGCTGGTGCTCCAATGCCGGCATTCAGATCCTCCATAGCTTTTCCAGATTATCTGTGCGTGGAGGCAAGTCGGTTCCAAACGACGACAATGACGAACGAAGCTTTTGGCTCGATTAAATCGATGTTGGCCCGCGTTCAGTCGCGCTACGACGAAATCTTTTCATTCGACGAGCGCACATGTGTTGTGCGAGCCATCCCACTGCCGTGACGTCAATAGCGGGTCTTCTATTATCAATAATATTATTAATATTCTTTCGAATGACGTAGCAGCAGCAGCAGCATCGCAATTAGGCCCACATAAAACAGACACGCAGCTGTGCTCCTGCCAAGCCGGTCTGTGCTTTTGTAGTCCTCCGCTCAAGCCTAGGCTAAGCGCCATGGACTTATAATTACAAATTAGGACTAGACCTACCTACCTACAGTACCTATACTTTATTGGCTTCACTTGGGTGACTTGGCTAGACCTGTTGGCTACTGCAAAGTGCAAACAATAATTACGTGTAATTATGCCAAATTATTATCCAAATTATATTTAAATTCTGCGTGAATTCAGGGGGTGACCTGAGGTAAAAATGCGCCAAAATCTTTAGAATAAAACAAACAATTGTTAAAACATTAAATATGAATTGTTTAAAAAGGTTCGCATCGCCTCGCTTCGCGCACTAGACCAAGAAAGTTAATAAAATTACCCAAGAAATTGCAAAATCTTGGGAAAAAATCGTCAAATCAATTTTTCGACAATTTTGATATTTTTCGGCCAATACATTTGTACATGTCAACGTGGGCGGCCCAGTGAATGCAAACCATTGTGCGCGTGTGACGTTAGCATTGAAAATTGAAAATCATCCATTATTACTCCCTTTCCTTATCTTAAGGTAATAAACTTGTAAATTGAGATTGTGCAATCTTGGCCGCTTTGATGGCGTTCCCAAGAACATCTACAAACGTACGTCATCTACAAGTCTGTTCTCTTCCGTACTCAAGACAATAACCAGAGGCACGTTAGAAGAGCGTGGCTTTGGTTGACGGTCGCTTGTCGCAACAATCGAGTGATTACGCACACACTCGTCGGACAATAATAAATTAAATAAAAAAGGCTTCCCAAGACAATTACAATAAATGTAGATAGTACGAACCGCGAGCGTATTTATAGACGCGGCGCCCGCACGCGATTTCATATCTGAGCCGCCGCGATGATGCAATCCAAACAAAGAAAGTCGTCAATTTCGAGAGATACGGGGCAGGTTGGGACGTCGACTTTAGAGGCTCACGTAGACTCCAGAACTCTTGCCAAGAATAGCTGATGGCAGCCTAAAAACGTCTTGAGTTCTTGTGGTTATTTTTATTTTTATTTTAATCCTGTTGATTAGCGCGTGGTCGTTGAAGTAGGCCTACTGTGTAGTGAAAAACGGGGCCTGGAACTATAGGGGGCTACTGCCCCACCGCGCCCACAAATCCAGTACAGTATTATACCCTTTTACGGGCTAACATATTGAACTAAATTAATGGATGAATAAAAAATACCCGCCAAACTGATTCTTATGTACGGTAGCCATAGGGAAATATTAATATTTGTTAACGTTTTTTTGGCAGATCGATTTTCATTATTTTTTTTTTAAATTACTTATCAGTAGGCGGCCCAGTTATCACTATACCGTACCTAGAGTTAACACGGGCCTATAGATCTATTTATCTCCAGCTGATTGCACAAATTCATTCCGAAATCCCACGTACGTATACAGTTATGATGGCTTATGTAATTTGGCCTCTACTACAGCATAGCAATTGCACTGCGTCGCCGTTTATTGATTTTTTTTAACGCGACATTATTGACAAGTTCATGAATCGATAAACTACTCGTAAACTAGTCGTAAATAGACGATTGAATAAAAAATAACGGGCTAATAAATTATTTCATGTACCGGTAGGTATATTTATATTTATCAATTACGGTATGTGGCACACTGGTGGTTTTGTGGCTAACAATGCAATACCGGGAGTGTATTAGCCAATGGACCGCTGATAAGGCAAGAAGCGCCTACTTGGCTCTTTCAAAATTCACTTTCGCTTGAAATTGTAAGCAAAAAAGGACCAGGAAATTGAAATCCGTTAGCACTCAGTTTAGGGATTTGTTTTTATTAATTATATATATTTTCCGGTTAAACCCTTTTAATTTTTCACTATTTTCATCCTATCGCTAGGAAATCCATGCTAGGATCCTATGCAATCCTAAACAAATTTACCATTTTGTTTGAAATTTTAAATCAATGAAGAATTTCTTTTAAAATTATAAGTTTGTACGTTTAAGATATTATTTATTCTGTTGCTAAAACAGACCATATGGGCCTTTGGCCTTTTGTCTTAGTAATAAAAATGATGAAATGAAATAAGAGCGATAACTAAGCCTACTTGTAGATATATTTAACCAGAATTGCAGATTTAATGGACCTGAATAACATAGTTTAGTTTGATCGGTTCTCACTTCTCACTTGGGACTATTAGAAACATTGCTAACAATAATAAGGCAAATAATGTTATCTATAATATTAATAATAATAAAATGGCAATTTATGTAATTTAACAAGGAAAATCGCGGTTTTTTAACATTTCAAAATTTTAAAATTCCAAAAACAAACTGTATTTGAAAAAAAACTGGCAATATGCTTGTTTATATAATTTATAACCAAATCATCGCATTTAATTTCAAATTAACTTTGAGGAGAAAATACATTTATTAACTTAACTAATAGTTTCTAATGAATAATGAGCATTGAATAATGGTTTCTTCGGTTTGATAACTATCGTCCAATGTGTCCATGATGTGTCAAAAAACCCCGCCAAAAAAATGCACTAAAACTTGCAAACTTTGACGAGATAAGTTTAAAGGTCAAACGACCGCGCCACACCCTGTAGAGCCCCTGTACACCCTGTATGTAAGACCGTGCTGTAGAGAGATCCAATGGGCGATGGTTGCACGCGTCACGTGGTTTCGTTTTTAGTCTTTTCACCAGCGAACGGCGCAAAGCGAAAGCGCCTCAATTTACACAAGCGTGACGTCACAGCTAACCACGCCCACTGGACAAACAAAATTACTTGGACGGAAAATCTGACGTCATCATTTGTTGTTCTGTCGATTGATTCATCATGGCTGGCTAAAGAAGCTCGAATCTCCAGGCGTCTCTGTCGGAAGCGATAATTTCGTCGCGTGAAACGAGCGAAATTCGCGCGATAAAATCGTCGGTCGGAAAACGCGGCGAAATGTCGTCCGTGTCGAGTCTGCTGTCGGCGTTCAAAATGAAGGTGAGCGACGAACCGAAAGCGCCTGAAAGTGGCCGTCAGGCGTAAATTGATCAATACCTTCTGTCTTCGGACGAGGGTTAGTTTGAAAGTCCTGCAGTTGATAAGCCTTAGGCCTACTCTATGGACCCGCGGTTTTTTGCGCCTCGTCGTGGGTTTGATGTTCTAGAAATTCTTCGGGGGGCATGTAATCTTGGATTTTTCGCTTGCACGACTTGAAATAATTCTGTTCAGTATGTTTCGTTTCCCTCCTCACGAAATGTCAGCCCTTTAGTGTGTTCGCGCAGGGTCCGACCCTAGGCCGCCATCTTTTCTCGCGCTTGTTGTTTTTGACTTCATCTCGCCTGGCGCTCATTCTCCAGACACAGCATGTGATGTTTCATTTTCGCCTCAATCTTTCTCGATTTTTCTGTCTCAAACTTGATCGTGCGTTTTTTTCATCACAAAAACGCCGGTGACATCGGTAGAGACAGTAAATCAAAAGAAATTTCGAGACAAAAATGGTTGTTTGTCACTAATGTCATTGCTGTAGCCATAGCTGGTGAAAGCGTCAAATGTCACTTTGTCAGAATCGGCGAAAAATAATGAAAGCACTTTGCCCATGACCAATTTTGACTTACCGGTACATAAAATTGGGCTAAATAAATTTTAAATAATATTTTTATTAATATAATAATAAAATTAAAATTATAATAATAAAGTATAATAATTTTTAAATAAATACTTAGCGAATCTTGCTTAGTTTCAGTTTTGTCCCCCTTGGACTAAACTTAAACTAAGCAAGATTCTCTTAAGTATTTGTTTAAATTGCTTGCGGATTATTAGGCTAATGGTAATTACCATTAGCCTAATATTCCGCAAGCGATTTGTTTACGAAAAAATGCCTAGAGTAAGCTATGCTTTTTAATAAGACTTAGGGTCGGCCTAGTAGGAATGCTGCACATCAGCTAGATGGATAATTCGATATGCTATTGCATATAAATCCGACCCCTATTACTGAATTAATAATTATTAATAATGTCGAGTTATTAAGGCTTGGCCACCAAGCCTAATTGAATTGAATTGCGAGCAGTCACCTTGTTGCCGTTCATCCATTGATTGATTACTTTCATTGCAGATAGAGGAATCCGTAACGTTGGTTCCCAATATGACGGCAGAAGAGAAGCTAAAAGCTGTCCAGTTCTGGAACGTGGTGTCTGAAAAGCTGCAGGAGATCGTCAACAATAGTGCTGCCGACATTTCCGCTTTGGCGTTTGAGATGGAAAAGCAGCAGGATGGCAAAAAGGTATTGGTTTGAGAGTTAGATAATAATTAATTAATTAATTGGCCCATTTTGATTTAATTCTTTTCGTTATGTCAGATCCCCGGCAATGACGTGCTGGAGCAGGCACCGGATGCCATTGGCTTGGTTCACGAGACCACGAGTTTGCAGGAAACTCAGGCGTTGGAAGCACTAACGAGTGATCCGCCGAGATTACCGTTCCGACTGGATCTTATGTCCTCGGTGGAGTCAACCCACTCAACCGTCCCGACTGAAGTGATAAATGACTCTTCCATGATTCCGTCCACTTCGACTACCTGCACGCTTCTCTCGTCGGAAAGCGCACCATCCTCGTCCTACGTTTCTTCCACTGGAGCTGCGCTCGCTGTCTCGTCTTCGTCTAACGTAGCCGACCATCCAGAGAATCCGCTGCTAATGTTGTCACCGTCGATGCCGCTCAATCAGGACGGCTCTAATCTGATAGATGTTTCGCGATCAAGCCGACTGCAAGAGCTTCTCAGTCGTCCAACCGCCGATGCTAGTCCTCCGAAGGCACATGCGACCGTCAACAATAAAAAAGGCAGGCATTGCAACCCTTTTAAATAAATTGTACACTTTTAATTATATGTAGGCCTAATTATAGGATCCCTGTTTCTATTTTTTTTATTTGTATTTAGGTGGTAACCTATCTAAGGGAAGCGGGGTCATTCTTGGAGCTGCGAAATCGCCGACGAAAGCGACGAATATTCGGTTAAATTTATTTTTTAATTCACTTTGTTCATTTGTTTTATACATCATAGATTTATTTGTTTGAAATTTAACCGATCGACGATTTCTCTGGATATTACTCATTAATTATATTATTCAGGAAACGTCTGATAAAGACCGAAGACAAAGGAAAAACCTTCGCTCCGGCTCCAGTCAGCCAGGATAGTTTTATCGTAAGTTGCGCCACTTTAACCGATGTGTTGCCTAGAGAAGAGCAGGATGCGATTGACGAGAATTCCATGCTTAAAAACATTAAGATCGAATCAGTGGTGGCCATGAACGACGGTGACGATCATTCGCCGCAGCCTAGGTTCGAAGTGAATCATCGGTCACCGACGGTGGACAACAGCAGCAGCGTTTTGATCAACGACAAAGAGATGAAGGTCGTCGATTTGTTGGACGTCGAGGACGACGAGGAAGAGGAAGACGAAGAGGAGGACGACGAAGTTGGCTTGGACGTAGAAGGTGCGATCGAAGCGGATCCAATCGTCGATCAAAACGGCAAGAAAATCTACACGTGCACCTATTGTGAGAAGACCTATGCAAATGCGTCAGCTTACAAGGCCCACAAATATTCGCACACAAAACCATACGGTTGCACCGAATGTCACGCGAGATTCACGACTAGGGGAAATCTCATAGGTAAATTTCACGTAACTTTTCTAATGGAACATGCTATTAATAGTTAGGCTAGTTAATTTTCTGTTAACTATTAGTGCCACTTTTAAATCAAGTAACTTTTGTATGATTATTGCAGTTCACACGAGACGGCACACTGGCGAGAAGCCGTATGGATGCCCCCAATGCAAGGCGAAATTCTCAACAAAAGGCAACTTGAAGCGTCACATTCGTTCGCACAGTGGCGCAAGACCATGGGAATGTTTGCAGTGCGGCGGCAAATTCACCGAGAAGAAAAGCTTAACGGTCACATAACATATTTGTGTTATTGTTGATTTTAGTTAGATAATAAAAAAATCAATTGACTGCTGACATTAGGTTTTTTTTAATTACCTTTAAATAGGTTCATATGCGGAGGCACACTGGCGAAAGACCGTATCAGTAATCAAAGTTATTTTGTTTGTTCGCTTTCTGCGTTTTAACTCATCGGCGTTATGAATTCATAAATCCAATTGAGACATTTTTACCATTTTTATTATTTTTTTAATAGGTGTACCATTTGTGGCAAGCAGTTTGCTCAAACTGGCATTCTTCAAACGCACATGTCTATGCACATGGATCAGCGAGAGCACTTGTGCGAACATTGCGGGAAAAGTTTCCGTCAAAAATCTCAACTTCGGTTGCACATGATGCGTCATCAAGGAGTGCGCAAATACAACTGTGATCAATGCGATTCCAAGTTTCTAACCAAAGGCGAGTATACGAGTTTTTACCAATATTCCGGCATGAGTGCACGAGTTACCTACCACCTGCTATCCTAGATACTTTAAAATTAATTTAGGCCCTACATTTAATTTGTTACTATGCCATCTTGTTAAATTTTAAAGGAGATCTGGAAAGACACCATCGAACTCATACTGGAGAGCGTCCCTTCGTTTGCGAGATGTGTGGAAAGACGTTCACTCGCCAGCAGTCTCTTAACGAGCACATGAACCGACATTATGGGCTGAAACCCTACGAATGTAAATACTGCGGCAAGAGATTCGGTAGGCCCTCGTCCTTTTCTATTTAAAAATCAACTGCAGTTTCTCTTTGCTTTAATTAGTTTAGCCTGATTCTAACACAGTCAAAGCTAAAACTAAAACCTGGGGGGAAAACACGTTGCATAAAATAGCAAAATTTTAGACCTCTGCTTCTGCATATCTGCATTGAAATACGGTACCTTTTTATATCTTTGCTTTTACTCTGAACTCGTAAAATAAAACTAGCACACTAAGATAAGCTTTGACCATCTTTTCTCAGCAAATGCATCTTTTAGCCTTTATGGTTAAATTAATTATTTTGTTTTTTTTAGTTTTTCCTAAACATTTGTGCAACCTCCAAAGTAATTCTTTCATTCTTTTTACTAGCCGAGATGTCCGCGTGCTACAAGCACATCAAACATCACGAGAGAGTGGCCAAGAAAAACGGCACTCAGTTACCGACGCTGTCGACCACAAAACGCGCTTCCATGCTCACCGCTGGGTCGTCCGGTGCTTCGCCGACATCGCAGCAGTACACGTTGGGCGACGACGATGACGACGACGAAGACGATGACAACGGAGGTGGCAACCACGACGAGGAGGAGGAGGAGGAGGAGGACACGAGCTCCGAGAAATTTCTGTTGCAAGCCGAAGTTGCTCTGGACGTTGGCAGCGAAATCTCCGTCGTTCAACACGACAACAGTGCTTCGGTTTTGTCCGATGAACCTGCCGTGGCGGTAAGTGGAGAAAGTGACTTTACGGCCATCAAACTGTTGGCGAATGCATCGACTTCTTTTGAACAAGCCATATGATGACTTGATCAAATATGTGAGCTATAATAGACCATTTTTTTTTTTTTGCTTTCCATACACTTGTACAAGTAAAGGATCGCCAATTATGTGTAAATACAGAAATCATCATGATTAGGGTGTAATTCCATTGTGTGATATGCGATGGTTTATTTAAAAGAGAAGAGAAAGAGAAAAGCGAATCGACAAAGAAATTGTCGATTTCAAAAACGCTACCCTGGTTGGCGTTTTTCGCGCCATCTTCATCTTTCATCCTCCCATTTCATACCGGTAGTCGCCTACCTATCTTGGATAACTTATTTCCATAGAATGTGCTCGTATATTTAAAAGGTTGTCAGAGTAAATCCATTTTGTGGATTTAATCTTTTTTAATTTCACGTCACTCGACCCAGATGATTTTGTCATTTGTTATCGATTTATTTTCCCCGTCCCCTCACACCAGAAATCCAGAATGAAAGAAAGTGAATTGTATCCCCATAAAGACATGTAACATTTCCGTCCATCGCGTGAGAACTCAAAAGTGCGACAAACAAACATGCAAATGCAACCATTAATTAGTTCGAATAGGCTTCCTTAGATTACATGTAATTGTTAAGGTGATTGATCATATGAAAGCAATGCTTGACACCTCCCCCCTCCCCAAATACAATCATTTGACAGATTAATGGCATTACAACGAACCAGTGATCATTAATGAATAATCAATTAACAATATATATGCTAATTAAACTAGCGTAGTGCGAATCCAACTTAGGTGATTTTATTTTTTGCTAGTTTTCTTATAAAGCTGGTTTCACATGGACGAATTTCTTATTAAGCATGTGAAAAAATCGGATAAGTAGTAACGTGATTAGTTCGCATGCGAATTTGCCGAAAATTCGTCCCGTGTGAAACGAGCCTTCGGAGTAGCAGACGATCGCAAAGAGCTGGGAAAAAGTTCATTTATCTAGAGCGTCGTCCCCTTTCAAGGGCATTCATATGGATGATAGAGGACAAATAGAGGTCAAAGGTCAAAATTGTTTATTCAGCGCGTTGCGAATGTTACCGCGTTGGAAGATTGTATTTTTTGATTTTATAAATGTTAATTTACCGTTTTATTACTAGACGTGTGTTTATGACTAGTCAAGCGCTAGTTAATCCATCCATGTCGACTATTCTCGTGATCGCCTAATTAGTTAGCAGTTGATTAGTGCGATCGCCATGACGACATACAGTGCAATAGGCAGCGATCACATGATGAGGTTCATTGACAGGCCTCTCTTCGGCGAATCATCAATCAGAGTCAGTACTTTAATTAGTTTACAATTTACTGAAATTAGACCAACCAGTTTTAACTAATGTTAATTTGGTTGTATTTTGCAGGACAAGGTGTTCAATCTCGTTGCTGGCGGCGTCACCAGTCTACTAGTGTTGGTATACGCTTTATCTCCATGCATTACGTCATGTTCATGCATTAATTCTTTAATTATAATTAGTCGTAATAATTTACTGATAAGCTCATGGCTTAATTTGAAAGCCAGTTTCATATTTCACTCAATCGTTTATGTACACAATTCTGTCGTAATTTAGATTATCATCAAAGTTTATAATTGACAAAGTTATAGTTTTGAATGTCTTTCTAGGCCACCCTCTGAATTTATTACAAATTATTAGGGCTCTACAGGCCACGCTCCCCTTCAGTCATCCTCAAGGTTCCCAATTGGTGAACTAATGAACCGACTTTTTGTAAATACTCGCAGGTGACCCTTCTCGGTGCCTTCATAAAACCGGACACTGAAAGTGGCCACAAGAGCTTCAATGTTTATTTCGCCGTATGCATTCTACTGATGTGCCTGACACACGGGATACTGGTGATTATATTCCAGTTATTAGTTTATTTTTTATAGTTTATATTTTGTTGCATCTAACAATGCAAGTCGTTTAGTTGCCCTCCAATTTAAAGATTAATATTTTGAATTAATTATATTTTTGCTTTGGTGCTTGGGAAATGACATCTTATCTCAGATCTATTGGTACAAGCAAGGTGACATCGACCCCAAATTTCGATTTCTTATCTACGCCAACACGTTCATCATAGTATTACTTTGCATATGCGCCAACTTGTATATTTATTCTTGAAAAGAGATTAACACGTGGTCTACCAATCAAAAGAAAATAAGGCCTAAATTCGAGTCAAATTTTTTATTTTTTTTTGTAAAAGATTTATTATTGATATCGCGTAACGCAAGAAAAATAATAACGCTAACATTCCAATAATTTGTTTGTGAATAATTTTATAAGCATATCTATCCGAAAGCGCTATTATTACATTTTAAATTCTCAAGTCTTACTAATTAGTGAAAAAAATAGCCTACAATGATACAATCGTTATTAATTGAATTCATGATCAATTAAAGTTTTTCGATTATATTGGCGGTAAATGGCTTTGCATGCGTTTAAACAGCTTTTTTGTTGTTTCCCTCAAATCACTGGATTTAATTTACAGTAAGTAATTCCTTGACAGAGAAATCTTAAAACAAAAAACATCATAAGTATGAAAAGTTCTAGCCTAGCATTGAAATTTTACAATTATCTTTCTTTAAACTATTAAATGAATTTTTGACAAGAATCAAACCAGCTCAATATTCTAAAATTTGCAAGGCCTCGACGATAATATTAACCGAAAATACTCGTATATATATATATATAAACTTCGGCATATTTCAGGCAACGCAGGTTTCATAAAAAAATGCGGATATTTTTTATTTGTGATTGAAATTTTTTATTTGGAGCAAAGGTTGGAGTTCACTGTCGGATGCTTGCGACCGCTTTGCGCGCCGCATCTTCCAAATCTTCCGCGGAAATAATTTTCAGGCCACTCTTTTTCAGAAGCAATTTGGCTTGTTCGACATTGGTTCCTGGAACAAACAACAAAATTCAATTAGCCCTAAAATATTCTCACTTTTTTTATGCTTTTTTTTACCTTCTAGTCTGACCACCAGAGGTACTCTAAGGTTGATTAATTTGCCCGCGTTCACGATACCATTGGCAATTGTTTCACAGTTGACGATGCCTCCGAAAACGTTGACCAAGATGGCACGAACCTTTAGAGTGTGAATGCATTTTATTTAATTTAAGTATAATTGAGAACGACACAGTCTTGCGTAATGTTAAACGTACGCTTGGATCTGAAGTGAGAATCCTGAACGCTTCGTACACTTGATCCTCTCTTACGTTGCCACCAACGTCCAGAAAGTTTGCCGGTACACCGCCATGAAGTTTGATTATGTCCATTGTTGCCATCGCTAGACCGGCACCGTTAACTATTTCCAAATAAGATTTCAAGAGTTTTGTTAATTAGCGGAGGAAAAAGTGTAACAATGCTGAATGTTTTCACCTAAGCATGCAATGTTGCCATCCATTCCGATGTAGTTGAGCTGATGTTTGGCCGCCTGCACCTCTCGAGGATCCGATTCCGATACATCGTTCAGCGCAAAGATCTCCTTTTGCCTGAACTCGGCGTTGTCGTCGAAGTTGATTTTGGCATCAACGCAGACAACTATTTCAATTGTATCAAAATCGTAAATATTTTTATTTTGAAATTTATTTTAATCAAGGCCTAGTTTTAATTTTTATTTACTTTTTCTTTCATTTTCATTATTTATATTTTGGGGTAATTTGATTTTAGACTATTAAATCACCCACCTTGTCCGTCGTTGGTTTCAGCCAGTGGATTGATTTCTATCTGTGTGGCGTCTACTTTGAGAAACATTGCGTACAACCTCTTAATCTCGTTAGCAGCCTTTAAAATTGCATTAAATTCGAATCAATCCAAACCAGAATTTAATTTTAGAATTACTGCAAAATGTTTAATTTTAGTTTAAATACACAGAACTATTTATATACTCACCAGCTCCACTTTCGGTCCATTGAAATTCAGAAATTCAGCCGTACTCCTTGCGAGCTCATCCGAAAGTCCCAAAGTGATGTCAATCGGTTCCTAAATTGTACGGAGAAAATTTTATTCGTAATCGTGCCAATTAATACGGTAAAGAATATAAATATGATAACTCACCACTTTGATCCTTTCTGGAGTTTTATTGGCAACTTCTTCTATGTCCATGCCACCATCTGGACTGGCGACCAGCACGGGACCGTTCATCTCGCGATCCATCAGGATTGCAACATACGTCTCACGATCGATCTTAACCGATTCGGCTACCATGACCTTACAAAATAATTAAAGATATCAAACGTAAGTTGTTAATACCAAGTAACCAACAAATTAAAATGTCAGCCTGCGTGAGACGCACTTTCCTAACTAGAATTCCGTTCTGTGGTGTCTGTTTCGTGATCAGTCGACTTCCAATCATCTTCTCTACCAATGCGGGAACTTGCGAGGCGCTTTGTACGTGTCCACAAACCATTCGATAAGGTAAATAAAGTTAATGCCATTAGGTGACATGATTACTTATTATTGTTTGAATGCGCATACTCTTCGGTTAAGTGAACTCCGCCTTTGAAACCAGTGTCGAAGGTTCCTTTGCCACGTCCGCCGGCCAAAATCTGCGCCTTGATCACGTATTCTTTCACCTCTATACACATACGAAATATAGTACTAATTAATTTCAAAAGCATGAGTTTTCATTTTTTTTTAATTAATTAAATATTTAAAACAGAATCTTATTATTAAACTCTATAGGCTCCCTACTGAAGTGTTTGATTATTTCTTCCGCGTGCAAAGCGCTGTCGGCAACTTGAAATCTCTGCACAGTCAGTCCGTTGCTGGCCAGAAGTTTTTTGCTCTCGAATTCCATCAGATTGAGAAACCTCACTTGCGACTCGCGACTCAAGGACGGTCCCTGCAATGTATCGGTGTCAACGAAAATAACATGCCGTATTTATATTCATGTATCATACAAGATGTCTGTCTATAGGATGGTATCGGTATATTACTTGTAGGCTAAAAAAACCTAATCGAGCATTTGAGATTAATTGGCCTAGGCGCTATTTATTTTGACATGTTGAAGCCTAATGGTAACTAACCATACATGCACAAATTCCAGATAGGCCTACCGTAGTATAAATTAAGATACCGTAGTGGCCAAAATTATATCCAAACAAAGGGCCTACTGTGTATCATTGATCAACATCTGGCGTGTTGCATGATCAAAATTAGTACTTAATTTGGTTACGTAACCAGTATGTGCATTGGCCTACAGCCTACGCCTGATAAGTAACTCAAGGTTAATATGCACTTTTAATTAGATCAAGCATGCTCCACAATTAGGCCTACATGTACCTGCATGAACTACGTAGGCCTATAGGCCTAGTGGATGCAATTAATCTAGGCCTAGGCCTAAATACAATGAACGTTTGGAGGAAAGAAAATTAAGTCGGTGGCGGTGCTCGTAAAGTGAACAGTGCAACGTAGGCCTACCAGCACGTAAGTGCTAGTAGTCGAAACACGTGTTTCGCCTACCTTGGTTTTGAGCAAGTTTCTAACGCCTGGATACAACCTGGCGTAAAACGAAGCCATTGCAGCAGGCGCAGTACGGTAGCTGTGATGTGTGTTTAGCAAATTATCATGTAAACACAAGTTTATGGGCAAAGAGTAAACAAATCAAGAAACTTCTCTGTTCGCAAATCGGAGCGCTAATCCGATCGAACTACGCACGATTTCAATTTCACAGATGAATTTTTTGCGTAAAATTATCGAGTTTCGTGTCATTAGGCTTATCACTTTATGGGCGGCGCCATCTTGCTTTTGACACGCCTTTGAAGATGAGCAGACGACGCAAACAGAAGTTGTTTGCATTTCAGGAATTTTCCGCGCTCTTCTGGGACAGATTGCCTCTCGGTCAAATGAGGAGGGTAAAAATAATCAAAATACGTTGTATAGTTTGTAACTTATAATGTGTTTAATAACCGTTAGGCCTCCTGATTAGGTCTTTATGATCAAAGTTTAAACAGTGCTCTTGTGAAGGTCGCGTAACCTTTGATGAACTTGCCACCGGTTACGCGGTGTCGCGGTCCATTTAATTATCCCATCCTTTTCTATATTTTATTACCGGAACACAAATTGAATTGTGTCGCGAAATGTTTGACCATTTTGTAATTGTTTTATTTAGGAGACCTAGCTTAAATGGATGGAAGCGCTTCGAACGAGCAATCAGTCCAGTCGATGACTACGGCAGCACCACCTAGTCCTTCTTTGATTCAAACTCCTCAGGTTGTATGTCAGCCTATTAGATAACTTGCAATTTAAAGCTTTGGGTTTTATGTCATATCTGTCCCCACTGCTCACATCCAGCGTTCATACAGCTGTTTAAATACGGTACCTTATATTCCCAAGTACCGTACGATCGGTACCATATTTTCGCACATTTCGGGACATTCATTGTAATCACTGCAAAACTCTCCGCGTGGGTGGCGCGATCCCCCTTCAGGGAGGTCTTGCGCCACGTTATGCAGGACCCCTTTGCTCATGTCATGTCGTGGGGACAGATCTGCCAGAAGACCCAAAGCTTTTTCTTTTGATAGGCCACAAATCTAGGTATGACAATGGATTCTATTTGTAATTAAATCTGTAGATTTTGACAAGTGGAGCGGCTATAACCGCACAGCAGGTGAGCACCTTGGACGTAGGATATTCTGCGCAACCTGTTACGTCCATGCCCGGTGTCGTCGTCATCTCGAACAATAGCGACCGAAATATCAGTGAGGATGGCAAATAATTGCGCCTAAAAATAGGCCATAATGCAGACGTCCTGAAAAATAAATTTAAATCAATTGAATGTTTGAGTCATTACCAATTATGCGCAGATCACAACGGTGGTGAAAATAAACGAATGTTCTTGGAAACGGTGAACGCAGATGGACATACTTATGTTATTACATTGCACGGTATGTTTATAGGTCACCCTCCGATATGTATTGGTAGCAATATTCCAAGCTCAGGATATTTCTACATATTTCCAGAAAATCCTGCAATGTATCACACGATGCCGGTGAACGAAATGGTTCGTGACGATATTGGCGAATCGCAGAGGGTCAACGATGTGAGCCAAGCGTGGTTCACGAGTCGAGAGGACAAGACCAGCTTTCAGAGCAAAGGTCACGCCTGGAAGCAGGGCATGTGGTCCAAGGAAGAAATCGAGCTTCTCGAGGGCAACATCACCAAGTATTGTATGGTAAGTGACTAAGTGCTAACTTTTTGTTCGTCGCCGTCGACTTTCTTAATGCTATCTTAGGGTTATTTTTTTTTAATTTATTCTCTATTAAGGAAAACAATATAGTCGATCCTGCGGCTGTGATTTTCGAGATGTCGAAAGATGAACGCAAGGATTTCTATCGCCTGGTGGCCAAGGGTCTGAATAGGCCGCTGTTCTCTGTTTATCGTCGTGTCATACGCATGTACGATAACAAGAACCACATGGGAAAGTATAGCGATGACGAAATGAAGAAATTGAAATCGTGAGTTCAGTAAAAAAATGTTTGATTTATAAACTATTATTTTTATTTTGTCGAATTTTATAAACTGCAATTTTATTAATTTATACGTACCAAAACTGTTAGGCCTAAGTCCATTGTTTTCTACCATTTATCAGACTTCGTATCCAATATGGTAATAATTGGCAAGTTATTGGACACGAATTAGGACGCAGCGCATCGTCAATAAAAGACAAGTGCCGACTTATGAAGGATAATTGTAACACCGGTGTGACTTGAGTTTTCTGCTTGATAAATATTATTTATATATATTTAAATATTATTTATTATATTTATTATATTATATTATAATTATATTATTTATATTTATTATTTTATTATATTTATTATTTATTATATAATATTATTTAAATATTATTTTTAGGTAGAAATAACTAAGAACTAATAAATGTATCATTTGTTGCTTTTATCGGGTGAAATAACTAGGCAAATGGTTTCCGTGCGAGGAAGAGAGACTAGCTGAAGCAGTCTACGAGCTTAGTCGAGCTGTACCTGGCGAGATGGTGACGACGGGAATTTCCTGGGCGTCCGTCGCCAAGAAGGTTGCGACTAGATCAGAAAAACAGTGTCGTACAAAGTGGCTCAACTATCTGAACTGGAAGCAAGTTGGTGGCTCCGATTGGACGCGAGATGACGACGCTGTGTTGATAACAAAGTGAGCCTGAAAGTTCTCTGGTCCTTAATAAGTGTTTACAATTGTCCAATCCCATGACTTCATCCTTCTGCATCGTTTTTAAGAGTGTGCAGTCTCGACGCCAAAGACGAAAACGAAGTTGATTGGGGTAGATTGGCGGAAGGCTGGGGCAGGTAAATAAATTAATAATGCACGACCTGCCTATTCGAGATCGGCGTGTTAATCCAGGCGTTCACGTATTTTTTTGTCTCGATTTCAGTGTGAGATCGCCTCAGTGGCTTCGTGGCAAATGGTGGAATTTAAGACGACCTCTATCAAGTAGCCACGATTCTTTTAAAGGTAAGCCCTTGAGTTTTAGTTATCAAGGTAGACTAATGATACAGGGATAACCTAAACTTTGCTTTTAGAATTGCAGTTTCAATTTTTTTTAGATTCTTAATAAATGGTTTCTTACTTCATTATTACAGAGGTATGTTCACAATTATTTGCCAGTCATGTTGTGAACAAGACCAGGACACTAAATCCCATGCAGGATAATGAAAATGACAATGACGAGGATGTCGCTGAAGGAGACGAACAACAACACCAACAAGCGGAAGGATCAAATGTTGTCGTTCACGACCTCTCGACGCATGGAGTGCCGATGCACTCCATGCACCAGCCGGTGGAATTAGTTCCTGCGCCCAGCATTCTTCACCTTCCTCTGCAAGTGTCGAATCACGGTGGACACCAAATGCTCAACACAGATCTTAAACCAGAGCAGCCTATGCCAACGACCACCTTCGAGTTGATTCAGCCGTCCGGCAATCCGAACACGTTCTACATCACTCACGGTCCAGCATCATCGATTCCGATCGCCACTTGCACGTCTACCTCCACAGGACAGATAATAATTCAAACGATAAATGTAAGTATCGGGAGGAGCCTTTTTTGAAGTTATCTATTTAATTTGTAAACCGTAACGATTTAAACATTTAGGCCGAAGCTTTAAATGCCAACAATCTAACGATGCAAATGAACATGCCTTCGCAATTCATCATCAGCACCAATCATCCGAGTGTAGCGTCCAACGTGACCACCTTCTCTACTTCAAATCTGCCAGCAACGATACAGTTTACTGGAAAGTTGGACGATATCAAAGGCAGGCTAATTAATCGCTTAAATCCTTTTAGCGAGAAGCAAATTTAATTGTTTTTTATAGAACTGTTTAAATTGTTTACAGACCAGCATCATTGTTGTGCAAATGGAGGCCAACTGATACAGAGTTTGCAGTTGCACGATTTGCTTGACGGCAGCGTCGTGTCTGATGATAAATGCGCTTTACAAGCACAGTTGTCAATGGGAATAGATCCGTTCGACCACCAGGTATGCTTATAATAATCCTTCCATTGATGTTGCAGATTGTTGCTCTATAAATAGCAAAATGACGTTATTTTTTTTTATTATTATTACTTAACAATAATAGGATTTTAGGTTTTAGCTTTTAGTCACATTAATACTAATCATGGTTAAGTAACTTAGCTAATCAATGAAATAATTAATAATTGCTCAATTAAAAGGATAAAAACAGTATTTGTTTTTTGTTTGTTCAAGGACACCGAATTGACTTGTGACGATTGTGCCACGTCGCCTATGGATGGCCACGTTGAACTGGATCAGGATGACGCGGAAATGCCGTCGCATCTCATTTCAGGTAATCTTTGAAATCGATATTTAGGGCGAAAAAAAAATTAATTATTCAAAATCTTTTCACTAGCCTTCACTATTAGTGATCAGTAAAACCTAAAACTTAAGAAATAATTAAAATAACTCATTTTGTTTATACTATATTGTAGACGTAATTGCCACTACGTCTGAAATAGATGAAAATCCAGTAACAGATGACAGTCTGGAGGACGACGATGAGGAAGACGACATCGTCGACGCAACGTGAGACGTGAAGTATTTAACTCAAGTCTATAATTTAATAACGCACAGATAAATTTATTTGCATTTTTTTTTAAAAATTATGAACGCTGACAAATTAATGAAAGCGAATTGTGTACATAAAATATTCACAAATTTCAAATCGAAATTTATCTTGATTTTCGCTGATTAAATAACTCATGAAATAATATATAACCCTATAAAAAGCCTATAGTGTAGGGAATGTGGATCTTCAATTTACATAATTCTGATTATGAGTTACGGTAACTTGATTTGTCTTTTCTTTCCTTTGTTTAATTATTTTCTGCTTTCATCATTCAATTAGTGGTAACATATCGGCGGCAGTTTTTAGTTTCCTGCTGAACACGTGAGCGGCGCGCCAACACATTAGAGTTCCAAACGCAGACAGGACGATCAAAATAGCGGCCATTCCGTCCCACCTATAGGTCTCGATGACGTAGCCCAATATGGGGCCCTCCAGAAACGTCCCAACACTGCCGAAACCTGCAGCAAAATAATATTTTTATTTTAAGTATTTTTTTTGTCTTAATTTCTTTTGCGATTCTGATTTGTCGGTTTGAAACATTACCGTTCACTAATCCGATGACAGCCGTGCCGGCCGCGCGTCCGTTGGACTCTCCCAGTTCCATGGGCACCGACGCTCCCAGAATGGTGTCCGGACCGCAGTTGAACATGCCGGCCAGAGCGAGGAAGATAATGTTGAACGTCGGTCCCGAATGACTCGTCAAGAAGAAAGCCGCCAAAGCCAACGTGCTGAAGAAGGCGGAGATGGCCGGAGCGGCTATGGGTTGCCCTTTGAAGTAGTGGTCGACCACGAAACCGATGCCAATACTGCCCAACACGCCGCCTATTTCGAAAATTGTGGAGAACATTCCAGCTTGGGTGGTGGAATAGGTGAGCTAAGCAAAAAATAAAAAAAAATTAATATTTCAATTGCCAAATCAGATTATTGCGATGAAAACGAACTCACGCTGGTCGAAAGGTACAATGGTAGCCACATGTACATGCAGTAGCGTACGATTTTCAAGCAAAACATCGTGACTGCTATTTCAGGAACGCAACTGAAAGATAACAAAAAATTATATTCTCATCAATTTTAAATTAACTAAATTTTTTATTGAGATTTAAGCTAAACTGACGGAATCTTCCAAAGATCGAGCCATCGTGGCTGCTCCTGTATAACTTGAATTCCTTCTATGTCTACCGTTTCTGTAAAAAAAAGGAATGGGTATTAGAATAGATTACTGAAAATTTATTTTATTTATTTAATTTATATGAAAATTAATGGATTGACACACTACGTTTTCCTGGTATTGAGATATTCAGCTCTTCTGGTGAATACAACAGATATCTAACGAAAATGCCCATGACGATCTGAATTTTTTTTAAATACAAATATTTTAAGTACGGTATTTGTAAACATCCTTTTCCTAGCAAACGTTTATTTTTAGAAAATGAAATTCAAACAATGCATGATTTTGTTAGGCCTATTAGGCAAAATTTGAAAATTATGCTCAGATGAAATGTTTACCACTATACAGGATGGCAAAAAATAAACTGATCTCCACGAATAATAATGTTGAAGATAAACCTGGAAGAATGTGCACACATTTGAAATTTGATGAAACAATTAATAATTATTACATGGCTAAATTAAAATCTCATTTACATGTATGTAAAGTTTGGAAAAAAACTTACAGCGAATGCTGTTCCAACGATTCCCCCAACAAACGCGTTGGTTCCGAACATTCCCATTATCGAGTTTCTTGATTGAGTCGGATACCAAGAGCCGACCGCCTTAACGGCACTTGGCCAAGAGATGGCCTGCCGTCAAAAAACTTGTTTAGAATATTGAAGACTGATTTTATATGCACTTAATAATAAATGGACCAACTTAAAAAAAATCAACCATCTGACCTGAGCTGTGCCGTTAAGAAAAAGCAAAAGGCAAAACATTTTCAGACTCGAAAACTGGCCAAAGGAAACCTGTAGAATATTTTAGAAATAACTGTCAAAAATAACATGTCAAACACCTTGTTTCATCGATTAGGCCTGTTAATTAAATCATTTATTTTTTATCATATTCAATTCATTAATTTATTTTGTTCATTACCGGTATTTAATTCATTGAGGCCTAATTATTTTATTCATTATTTAACTCATTAATTTATTTTATTCATCATTTAATTCATTTATTATTATGTAATGAGTAAAATTTCTCTTTTTTTAAACTAGACCTACCATTGACAATCCTGAAAGGATTAGACAAGTGGAGAAGGCTTTTCTTGTGCCCAGCTTGTCACCCACTGGTCCCAACACCATCTATAAAATGTGCGAGTACCAAATTCAACGCAACTTATAAGGTCAGCTCGTTAACGTTACGCTTATCTTTAAATCTACAAAAACCATAAGCTTGATTACGATTAATAATTCCGCTAGGCCCACCATATACTTACTAGGCTGCCGGTATAGTTTCTACATAACTGGTTTATATTCCTGCTGCATGCTAAACTAACGATACTTGAGAATTTTAATTAACCTCTGACCTGCATTGTTGCGTAGGGTAGCAATAGGGCTGCGTCCAGAAACCCTAGCTGAGTGTCAGTGAATAAAAAATGAAACTGCAAGTCCTCTTTGATCTGAAACAAAATTTGATTTAAAGCTTGTAGGCCTACAATGTGCATATTCCCTAGCTCCTTATGTCGTTGCATGAATTGCAGATATATTATTAAACTTACAACTCCTAGGGGTTTCCTGAGAAAGTAAGTGGACGCATAGGCCATCCAGGACAAGCTGAAGGTTAGGATCTGCCGCTTTTGTAGCGGGGATGCTCCCAATCTAGGAGTCACCATTTTCGGTGTATTGTTCCACGGGATATTTTTCAAAAGAGTTTTCAAGAGAGTTCAAAAGACTTATTTTACCTTTCACTGACGCCCATTTAGGAAATTATTTTTATTTTTAGATTACACGATAAAATAAAAGATTACAAAATCATTATAGCAGCTGTTCTGTCGTCTGCGGCAAATTAATAATTTATACTTTTGCTTATGGCCGCGAGATGGCGCTGCATGTTCCGCTTAAACAAGATAGCCCATAATCAGCAACTACAGCTTGTAACAAGGCGCCCGGCCGCTTCGCGGCCCTTCGCCTTGTTTTGTGCGCCCTCTGCCCACGCCGCTCTCCTAGAGTTTCACTGAAACGTCATTTCGCTTACTCTAGGAGAGCGGCGCGCTAATGCTTTCTGATTGCATGGCTGCAAAAGCTAAATCACGCGAGAAAGCGGGAAATTCAAAATGATCAAAATTCCTGTTTTATTTTCATAATTTATTTTATTACGGTCAATCGGGGAGTCGTTAGGACAATTCCAATATATGCATTATGTTAAGCACGGAGCTCCCGTGGCTCAGTTCGTTAGAGCTCGCTTCTACTTCTGACCGCTGCGGGTAGGGGTTCCATTCCTTCCTGTATCCCTTGGGTGTTTGTCTTGTCCCTTGGTTCTGCTAGGACCTAGGGGTCAGTAATTGGGTCCACAGGACCTGTTGACCCCGAAATCCTATCATTATCATTATCATTTGAATACCGGTACTTAAAATGTACACCATGTAAACCGGAAATGAGCGTCGTCTGCTATCCGACATTAAAAGACGACTTTGTCATTGAATCAACATTGAGGAACCGCCATGAAAGGGCAACTGGGTGGCAATTTAACATTGAGCGCCGCAGCGCACCTAGTGGCGATAATGTGAAGCCAGAAAAATATTACATGGTGTATAGGCTGGACCAGAGACTATAAAATATAAATTTAAATCGACACCGCGACTCCCCATTCACTACCCTAGCGGAAGTTGTCTTCAACATAACTCAGATTTCGACATCATTCTGACATCAGCTCCGACAAAATGGCGGCCAACATTGATATTAGGATTTCATTATCTGCGAGGACGAGAACGAAAAACAAGATGGCGGTTGGATTGGCGCAAGAGCTAGACGGCCAATCCAACCGCCATATTGATTTTCGTCCTCGCAGATAATGAAATCCTAATATCAATGTGAGCCGCCATTTTGTCGGAGCTGACGTCAAAAAGGTCACGTGATCCGAGTTATGTTAAGACAATTTTTTCGCCGCGTGCGGTGTCTATTACTCGTATTCTTAAAAGTCGAAACATTACAAATAGCGTAATAGTAGTATAGTACAATGGACTTATGGACATGAAGCTACAGATTAAATCTGGATTTATGCGTCATAAAAGATGCAAATCTCAATCAATGAAATCATTTTCATTGTGCTATTACGCTAGCGTATTTTTTATATTAAAAATGGCGCAATTGTTAATTGTTTAACGTAATTTCAGGTTATTAAAGTATATCCCAAAATAATTCGAAATTCATTTGACCACATTTTATGTAATTAATTAATTAATTATTAATTTTTTTTTCACCCGTGTTTCT
>JAQIYI010000140.1:0-27891 GCA_034700265.1 Polyzonium germanicum
TTTTCACTGCTGATCGCGTATTAGGACGGCCATCCGCCATAATAGACGATCGGTAAAAGTCAACCGACGTATTTACCTTAACACTAAATAGTTATTTAAAACTATTTTTGTTGTTGTTGTGATATCCCTCAACCTATTGTGAGTTTACACTCACAAAAGTTGAATCACCAACAACAAAGGAATAGTAGACTACCCTGTAGACTACCACGCCCTACATTCCTATGTGGCGTTCTATACAGAGCGACGCACATATAAAAAACTCACCACGAGGCTAAGCTTAACTAGGCTGAACCCCGTGTTTTCCTTGTGTGTTTGAGCAAGGAAACACGATCCTAGCATTTAAAAAGTAAAGGACGTTCTAAAGAACGCAAGCCTCCACAAAATAAATAAACACAACGAATGACCCAGTTTGCGTTCGCTCACGAACGACAAAAACTGTTTCAGATCTTTCTACAGAAGTTTTTCTACAAAGAACAAAAGAAAACTACTTTTACAACCGCTTTCACGGTAGACAGTAGAAACTTTTTCATTGTCAAAAAAAAAAATCTGTCCCGCGCCTCCACCAATTGTGGCGAACCAGGGGGTGAGGCTGCCACAATGTTGATTAAATCTACTAGCTAAACTAGTCAAACGTAATCAAGTTCACCTATGTTTACTAGCTGAACTAGTCAAACACTTACCAAACGGCTAGAATAATCAGTCAAACACGTTGTTGATGATAATAAAAGAATACATTTGGTTTATTCAGTAAGACCGGCGGTAGTCAGAAGACAACCGGCACGGTCGGATGCTAAAACAAGAAGAACCTGAGAGTTCACTCGGGGTTGAGACTCGTTGTCAGTCTCCAACCCTGTACAGACACTTGGGGCTGGGGTTCGATGTTCCCAAAGGAACATCGATACAACACTCAAGGGGTGCACGACAGTACGAGGGATGAACTCTCCCTTTGGCAAACGCCACAATACAAATAAAGTATTGCCATTTTACATACCTTTAATTGATTGCCATGGTTGTTGTACCATCGTTTCTTTGCTACATGTAGGCCTACATGTAGCGTACGTGTACCTTCGCGCGAGACTCCGGACCGTCGAATTTGCCGAAACCGGAAGCGGAAGAAGAAGCCTTTAAAGTCATTTGTTTGTGAAAAACTTGGTGAAGTCAACAACACCTTTTGGCGCGCAGAGCAAAATTCGGGACAAAAGAAACGTTTCTCTTGAGAAATTGATACCGTCAGCTAAGTTATATTGTGACTGATATTAAGAAAGTGGCAGTGATAACTGATAAGTCATGACAGAAGCAGCTACTACAAAGCGTACGCCTGCTATCGATGTCAAGGAGGAGTTCATTCGAGCCTCGGATTACATAAGTGAGGGAAATTTCGGCAGGGCATTTGGACGTCTAATCTTATGCCTTAAGGCTCTGAAACATACCGCGCCAAGTGATGGCAATCAACATCAAGTGACGGTCGCAGCTGCGATTCACGCAACATTCATTTTTACGCTCGGTAAGTACTGGCCAGCAGCCTAAGTGCGGTACGGTATACGATATGCCTAACGACGTTCAACTAAAATTGTTTTAAACGTACGGTACCGTATGTGCAGGTCAATGGAGTGACCAGCTTGGAGCTAACAACATGTACGATGAGTTACTGGCCGCCTACAAGATCGCTCTGGAATTGGTGTCTTTGGACGAGTCCCTGCTGCTGACCTTTGGAGCAAGTCTGTGCAAGTAAGTAATTTAAAACGCCATCTAGATTCAACAAGTACGGTATATATAATTCCATTGTGACCTTGATCACTAATTCAGACACCAGGCCTACAATAATATTGAATTTCAAAATCCGTGCAAACGAATCAAGCGATTTGTTTACAAATTGCCTGATTCAGTCATGAACTCATGATCAATCACGAGTCACGACATCATGAAGCTCGAGTGAATTGCATCAAGACAGAAATAATTCCAACATTTACCCTTAGGCAATATTGTTAAGATTAGACATCAGACTCCACTGCTGGAGGAGTGGAAGAGGACTATACCAGCCGTTCAAGCGCTTGCGTAAGATATACTCTGCAGCGTGATGGAGTGGTCAGCTATTATGACGAGACACTTCAGTTCCAGAGTGACTAATCGGCATCTTCGAACCATCAGAGGCAACGTCAAAGCCGTGAACGCGTCATTGAAGCCGTCCTACTTGTGGGATGTTTGCGTCGCGTCCTCCGACACCCTGCGGCGTTTTTTGGACGACCTCAAGCAATGCCGGTTAATCGAGACCCGGACGGGCATGCACGTCCTGTCGGTTGGCGACGACGTCTTCGTGGTTTCCATGCCGGAAATTCTGAAACGCCTGAACAAAATGATACGCACATCAATCGATGGTGATCAGATCGTTCTGATCGACGTGTCCGCTGCTCTGGAGAAACCCAAAGTTGTCCAAGACCTGGACGAAATTCGATCGCACGTGAAGAGCGTTCTCGAGCAGCTCGAGCGCCAAGACTTTAACGACCACCAACAAACACTTGCGGTGACGCTCGCTTTGGAGGCTGACTGGAACGTGTCCACCTTGTTCGGTATTTTACTCGACTATCCATTGTCGTACTGGTACACTAGTGACGAAAAAGAAATTGCCGCTAATTGCCTTTCTATGGTCCCGCTTACGGTGTTCGACGTGCGTGCCGAGTTTTACGCTGACGTCGAAGGGGAACTAGAAACTCATTTTGTTCCATTGTACTCGTTCAGCGTGCCCGAAGAAATGACCGATCGCTTTGAGGATCGTGTTCATGCTTGGTTCGTCCGTTTGCGATCAGGATTAAGTGAACAAAAACCTTTCGCTAAATTAAGTCTAGACGTGCGGCGCGAAATTTTGCCGCACGTCGTGTTGTAAAAGAATTCAATTGTGAAAAATAAATGGACAATTTTCATTAAGCTTAATTAGACTCGAACCAAAGATATGTATTTTATGCTTTAAGTATAAATAGACATTTTTGCAAACTAGTATGAATAATTTGATATTTAGTTGAACGTGCCAGGCGATCCATGGCCTCTATGTATTTATCATGGAGTTCCTTATGTAGTAAAAAAAAACAAATTATGCTTAAATCATGCAATTATGTCTATTTTGCATTTGTACAGTTTATCATGCATATTTTGCAAATTTGGTACCGATATTTTACTACCGTATTTAATTATTTGTTCTGCATGCATGTTTGCATGGACATATTCGAATATATGGTACCGTAAAGCATAAGCAATTTCTTAAGGGTTTTTGGTTTACCTTTGATTTAGAATCGGTGCATTTGAGGCGGCGATTTTTGTCGTGCGACAGGCTCTCGGCCTCAACCCAAACTCGCTTGAGGCCATGGCGCACCTGGAGAACATTTACTGCACCATTGTCGAGCGCTGGCATTTCACGATGCTCAACGACGTTGAACGGAACGCCGCCTTTCAGAGTGCCATTTACGAAGCGATCGATCGCGGTCATCGTCACGGCAGTGTGCTCGACATTGGAGCTGGAACGGGTCTTCTCAGGTAGGCCGGCCTAGCCCTATTATGAGAAACAAAAAAACTTTTACCGTTTACCAAATAATTGTCCTAGCGAACGAAGGATACTACTATAGCAGGCATCATTCGCGTTTCCTTTTTTTCATACTCGCACTACACTTGCTAGGTAGCACGCTACTCTCGCTCGGACATAATTATTACATACTAATAGCCTAGGCTAGTTAATTACAATATGAAAATTATTAATGAAATGCACGTACCGTATCTCGCTGATCGATATGGGACGTCAGCATGTTCGCAGTTCGCAGTGGAGCGAAACGCGTATACGCTTGCGAAATGAAGATGATGATGTGTGGTATAGCCAAGAAGTGTCTGGCCGCCAACGACATGCTGGATAAAGTCACGCTTTTGAACGAAAAATCGACCGAGCTCAAGGTCCCTGAGCATATTCCGAAAAGGTGACTTATCTGAAATGGTTTTTATTGAGTATTACTTGCCGCTAACTAAATTGTGATCAGTTAAAATTAATTGGGCAATTCATTCGTACATTTATACGCGCCGAATGCAGAGTGTCGTTGGTCATCACGGAGACATTCGACTCTGGGCTCTTCGGCGAAGGGATCGTCGACACATTGATTCATGCCTGGGATCATTTACTCCTTTCGCCAGCCGAGGGAGGAGCCGTGCTGCCTAGAAGTGCCACTATTTGGGCTTGCGCCATCGAATCTCAGCACGTCAGAAGGTTTAGCAGGTGACCTATATATGCAGTATATACAGTAATTGTTCATTGAAAAAACAGACTTAAGTCAATTAATGACATCAATTAATTAAGTTTATAAATAATATGTTTAAATAAACTTAGCATATTTTATTATCCACATTCTTTTATATGAACATAAACTAACTTGGTTATACTTATTAGGATGCTGCCTGAATCGTTGAAGCTGTGGAATATGCGTCGCACAATTGTGAAGGCATCAACGGAGAAATCGCCTTACGAATCGCACCGATTGTCCCATATCAGTGGTGGCTTCCAGGCGTTGTCGTCGCCCATCAAACTACTTGTCGTGGACTTCAACAACGTTCAAGTATTTAATTCTTGCGTTGATTTTATTTTATCTTTTCAATTTTTTTATAAGAAACTATAAGGGAAAAAAATATATATTATTTTCAGAAATTGCGAAGCTTGAAGAATTTCGAAAAAGAAGTCACATTTACATCTACTGCGGACGGAACTTTGGACGCTATTGCCCTCTGGTTCGATCTCCACTTAAATGATGCCCAGACCATTTCGACTGGACCCTCCTCGAATACCTGTTGGGAGACAGCCATTCATCACAACGAATTTCCTGAACGTAAGCAAACGATTGTCCTATAAATTTCTCACTTCTGATTCTTCTCTCTAATTTCCATTTGTTTACGTCTTCGAAATCTGCAGAAGTCGACATACGTCGAGGAGACAACATCACGCTTAAATTGAAGTACACCAGGGTTCACTTGAGCGTGTTTATCTCGAGTCCCGGCCGGCTATTGGATGCCAATGATGGCGACGACTGCGTCTATGTGCAAAGAAACGAAATAACCCAATTTAACGACATGGTTGTTCAGAGCGCGCTGAAGAAAAGCTTGCGCTCAGCCATTCGCCAATTAACCACTTCTTCGGACGAAATCCGTCTGATAGTGGTGTCCAAGATGCCACTGGTGTCCGCCTACGCCTGTACATTGGATTGCGTGAGAAAAGTAGGTCTCGAGAATGAAAACGAAATGACTTTGGTTAAGAAAATGATGGCTTCCAGCGGAAACGCCAACCTCAGTGCCAAGCTAATCGTAGCGAACTTCATGCCGATTGGCGTCGATGCGGAAGTCGTCGGATGGAACATTCTTATGGCGAATCCTGTTCACCACAGTGGCTTATTGAACCCCAAATCATTTCAGTACATATCGCTTATGACGTAAGATGATAATTACCATTATGCCGTCTAAATTGAGTAATTTAGTTTTTTTAAACCCTATTTCTATTTTTATTTTTAACAACTTTTAAAATGTAATTTTAAATTATTTATATTTTGAAAATATTTATATTTTAATGAGAAAAATTTCTTTAACTTTAAAACAACTTAGAATAGCGAATTTTACTAAATATGAAACGCATAATATTTTAATCTTGATATTTTACCATAATTTCTCAAGGAAACTTTGTATGCAGCCCTTTCGTGCCGTGATTCCAAATCGACTGCGTTGCGTCGCTGTTCTCATACAAAGTAACGTCCTCACCCAAATGCATCGTGTTTCGAACGATGACAAAACACTTGGACTGAAAATAAGCGAAGAAATCAACGCTTACAGTGTAGGCCTCAATATGCATAGTTAAAACAAAAATTAATAATCCTCTCAATATGAAATTATTTTTTCCGTTTTCTTGTTTAATCTTCAGGTGACGCTTTATGAAGCTCTCGATTTCGCCACATTGCCTCACGAGAAACTCACGAACACGACAACCGTCCTCGACTTGGATCTGGCGAACATTAGCAACGAGTCTTTCTATAAAGATATACGAGTCGAGATAAAGAAAAGTGGCACGATTAGCGCAATCGCATTCTGGTTTGAGCTGGCTATGATCGACGAGATAGTCCTGTCCACGTTGAACAAGACTGGTGTCGGATACTGGCATCAGGCTGCTTTCGTGTTGACCCGTGAGAAACCGGCGACCATCGGTCAGACGCTCATTTTGAGAACGGCTTTCGAGAAGGCGCATCTAAAGCTGGCACTGATGCCCAACATTTATAACAACAACCACCATTAAAAACACATGAAAGTCCATCTTGATACATTGCCGGTACTAGTCCAAAACTTCCAAAGATAAAAGTTAACGTTTTTGTTATAATTCTGATAGCCATACACAGGTTGTATAAAATCCAAAAAGAATTTTGAACCTTTTTTTACTTTGTGCATTTGAGCAGAATTTGTTATAATAAACTCTTTTTTTCTTCAATATAAAAATCAATTATAAGCATGTTCAATTGTTCATTAATTCTTTACTCTTACAGGTGATGCCTAATAAGAAAATTAATTACCGACACTAGTATGGTTGCTGAGGAGAAGAGGTAAAAAATATTTAAATAGAGTCATAAATGTTATAGGAAAATACCGGTATTTTAAATTTAATGTCTGTCCTCTGATCAATGTATAGGTATTACCGTAAACAATGTTCATTGGTTCGTTGTGACGGCCGTCTCATTGGAACAAATAAACATGGGATGCACTTGAAATTTGTTGAGATTGTCGACGTTGAGTTCAAGATTCGAGCACGACATAGTAGACGATCGCCGAGCATCTGTCTCTGAATGACAATTTAGAAACAAAAATGAATGTTTTATAGCTTATTAAATTAAGAGTGGGCTTGAGTCGACCACTTGCCTTCTTCTTGAAAGCGATGAGCCGTTTGTCGCAAGTTATTTATTTTTGAACGTAGTTCCGAGGCCACAACATTAGATGATCGTCGCACCTGTTTGCCTGGCGCCAATTAATTTACAATGTGAATAATAAATAATTAAACAAAAATCTAAAAATAATTTGAAACAAATTAAAATAATTTGAGAAGAAAATTAAAATTAGTATCAGTTTAAAAAAAGATGCACAAAAATATGATTATGAGGTTACCGATGAATCCGAAATGATTCGAGACGTCTTTCTGAACGTCTGAGACGTCCCACATCGCCTTGAATGAGTGCCAGCAGTTTGTATTTTCTACGTCTTCATGTACGAAAGGCTTATGCGAGAATGCGAACATGTGACAGAGGGCGGCCAACAACATTTCGATGCAAATCAGAAAATTCTACGTGAAAAATAAGAAAAAACATTAAGTTATTCTGTACGGTATACTTCAAGCTAGCGTATTTCTAGGAATTCGAGTAATTAATGAACTCTAAACAATGTCTGACTTGCAACCCGGTGGACAATTGTGGATCTTTATTTTCCGAGAAAAGGACGCCAGAGTAGACCAGTATTGCTATGAGGACTCCTTGGCTGAATTAAATTTTAGTTTAAACTAATCACATGAGAAATACTAGTTGTAATTAATAAGATTAGAAAAAAAACAATTAAAGAATTTTGAAAGACAAATAAATAAACTTACAAAAAAGAAAAGAACACGACGGCTTTGATGCAGAGAAACTTGAACAGCGGACTCATCGGAGCCAGTTCAGTCTTGTGAACTTTGTAGAAGAAGGCCAAAGAGTACATGGCCCACTTTAGAGTTATCCATGCAGAGACAAAAATGTGGCTAATATTAGTAACGGCTGTTACAATAATCAGTTAGTTAGATTATTGCTCTTCGACGTCTTCATATAATTAAGCTACTTACAAATTGCGTCATCTGATTGACGACAGTTAGATAAGGATATGCAACATTTGTTTGAAATGTATTTTCTCCAAGAATGCCAGTCAGGTCGCAAACACTACACAAAGCAAATATAATTGCAAAAAAACCAATTAATTTAATTTGGCTACGAAGCGTTTATGAAACTTAAGAATAAACGAAAATTATTTACAAAGCGATTAGAGACGTTATTGGTCGGATGACTGTGTATTGCAGGATACCTTGCTTGCAGTTTTCAATTAATGAACTTAAGAAATAATTATAATAATAATAAATAAATAAATCTAAAACAATTTACTAATTAATAAATAAATAATAAAACGAATACCTTCCCATTTTGCAACTGGGTAGACAACAGCACAAACAAAGTGGTTTGGCCGGTGGTCGATCGTTGAAATGCGTTTCTACGTCCACAGATTCCTTGAGGAAGTTGAGCAGAAACATGAGAAAGTTGTAGATGGCGTAGGCTTCATAGCACTCGCGACACGTGTCCGCGTAGATGGAAAAGCTGGGCATCATCAAGCCAAACCACTTGTCATAAATCATATGATCAAACAAGAGGATTATTTGAGGAGTTTTATGATTTGTCTAGTCAGCTTTAAGTTATTCTTCGAGGTAGAGCAGAAATACCAGCTTATAGGCCTAAATATCTACGTACGGCATTGATGGCGTAAATTGGAACCATCCACAAGATCCTGCAAAAATAACAATATAGAAGCCAAATTTAAAATAAGCGTACCGTATACATAAGTCCATAAGGTTCATTGCGGACTTACCTGATTATGTGCTTTTGAAGATGCGGCTTCGTGTAATGTACCATGTGTTGCGTGATCTCCCAGAGGGAAATGGGCACAGCGACGAGGACGAAGAAACCGCCGATGAGCGACCCGGCTAACGCTTTATCATTGGACGTAGCGTGGGACCGCACGAGCTTCACAATAAGTACTGGAAAGATGATAATCAGCAAAACCGCACAGAGGATGGCGACTAGTGGACGTATCCAAGCTCTCCATTGAAGCAGATAACGACTAGTTACGTTGAAGCAACCAGGTGAAGCCATATTTAATGACTCGCGATGGATCGCCCGTTGAGATCCAGCCAGCGAGACTTGCAATTATTGATTAATTTGTTTAAAATACAATCATCATTCCTAGAGAATAAACAAAGAAAATCAATATTTCCTCATTATGCACGCAGACTTTTATAGAACTCAATCACAAAAAATGTAAACGCAAACCAGAGTGCATTTCGAATTAGTCAATAATGCCACGAATAATTCTGCGGAATAAAAATCGATGTCTATTTTTCACGACTCAAAGTCATCTGTGCAAACTGGAGGACTTGTATCAACAACGGCTGGGTGTCGAAATAACGATCGTCTAAAAACATACACAAGAAACATGACAACAGAACAACTGATAAGTCTAGGAAATACTTACACAATTCAATGGGACGATTATGTTTTAATTTATTAATTGATATAAATCATAAATGTCTTATTATGATTTTTAATTATTTAATTAGGATGAATGACGTACAAATAATTATTTAATACGTAACTTTTTATTTGGCAACAAAATAAATACCCTGTGAACTCAATATTGCTCCAAAATGACAGTTGCACAATTACCATCATCATATACGCTAGTATATTGATAGCGGTGGTCTAGTCCGTCTATCAGTCTGTCTGCATACTTTCTTAGCTTTGATTGGTCAGCATTCCCCCTCTTCCTTCGTTTTGAAGGCTTAAAGGGCACCGATTTATCAGGCTAAGGCTCAGGCAGTCTCAGTGAGCGGCTTCGCGCCTAGCCGGCGCGAAGCCGATCACTAAGATGGACTGTGGCTTAGTCTGGTAAATCGTAGTGGACAGAGACAACAAGGCAACTGGCCGCGACGCGGCCCCGTCGACTTGTAATTTATAAAGAAGTGGAAAGAAGAACAAAATAACTGTAAGTATACAGTATAGCCTAGATTTGCCTAGCTTATGTGCACAACCGCAAATCATATTTCAAAATCCTAGTCCGTGAGGTCAGAGTGACTAATTTGACCAACATTACAACAGGTCAGTATATGAATTAAGCTTATCAGAAAATATACATGCAAACTTGTAGAAACTTAATTTGTTCCTTTTGTTTTTATTGACATTCTTTTGATGGTACTTTTCTGATGGTAAATTAACCAATTATATTGTCCATAAAGAGGAAAGTTCCAATTTAAATTACTTGGAAGGCACTTTGACTAAATGCACTCATTAGGTAAAAGGCACGCAGAATCTTTTTCGGACAAATCCTTGGTTCATCGTTGTTTATTTTAACTTGGCCCAAGAAGTATGTCCTGCAACCAAGCGGATACCATCGATCCCACTTCCTTGCTTGCCTTGAGGACAAACGCGTGGTCAAAGCCTCGATCGCACAAGCGGATGTTGCCACCAGGGAACCTTTCGCGCAACGACTCGTAATAGCTGACGGGACACCAGTGATCGTTGGCACCGTAGTAAAACACAAGGTCATCCATGTGACGAGCAATATTCTCGAAGTCCGGTTCGCCGACCAACGACATTTCGTCGGTGGCCATGAACATCCATTTGCGCGTGCAACTCACGTCAAAAATATTCATACTGGCCCTCAGCGCGCAATCGGCCACCATTTCGTGTCCGTCGCTCTGAAAGTACCATTCGACGAGCTTGAATTGGAGGCGCGTCGACAGATAGGAGAGCACGAAGAGCAATGCGACGGCCACTGGCTGAAAGTACTTGAGCAGCGGTTTGGCCCACTGACCCTGAAAGTGAATGTACAAGAATATTAAACATATATACATGTAAATTAAATTTTCTTAAGCAATGAAAATATTTAAGATCATTAATTTTATTTCATAATTCTTGCAATGTTGCTGGATATGTTTGTTAGTTAGGCCTACTTGAGGACTTAGCGCTAGGCGCTCGATCGTCGGAAACAGCAACACCGATTTGGATATCTGAGCTCCGACCACGCTGGACATCACCTCAATCGAAATGAAACAACCGATCGAATGGCCGATAAGGATGAGTGTGTGATCTTTTGGCACGAAGTTCTCTATGAACGAGATCTTGTGCTGGATTTGTCCATGCAATCCATAAAGTTCTTCGTTACCTGTATGAATATATAAATGAGAATTTACCGGAAATTCACAGCAAAATGTGTCAATGTGAAACCAGCCTACGGCTACGTAAATCGTGCGTGGTCAGAATGGACAGTCTTGAAAGGTGCGCTCTAGGTACATAATTATTCTACAGTGTGTTGAATTTATGAATTAAGAGTTAAGTAATTATGAGGTAATTAAAGATGATAGTAATTAAAAGGTTATTAATTAAAAATAATTCAGTTTGCATTTCATTTTGAGTTTTTTTTGGTGTTTATAAAATTTATAACTAAGCTCACAGTTTTTTGCTAATTATAACCAAAAATTATGGCTCAATTAATTAGAACACCCTGTGTAAGTGGCAGATATATTTGATGCTGACCATTCAATGAAGGCATGGAGAGGCTCGTTGGAACTTTGACATGCCCGGCATGCGAGATGCCCCATACTGGAATGCTCTTTCCAAGTGACAGGTATATGGTCTCCATAAAGTCCCTATAAAATTCGATCATACCCGGATTTCCTGCATGGTGCGCGCGAAAAACGCAGGTTAAAAAAATGCTATAAAAGTTTTTTTTTCGCTTAGTTTAATGAAATCTTAATTGATTGAAAAAACGCGCACCTGGAATGACGAGAATCAAAAGTTTGTGTTCATAGCTGCTCAGGTCGTCTCTGATCCACCCGCCGAAAGTCAGGACGTGCGTTGGAACCTGGTTTACCCGCACAAAACCATCTTTGAAGTTCACGTCATGGACCGCACACATTTTGGAATCTTGCAAGGATCTGACCAGATAATCAGATATACGCTCGTATAACTTGAGGGGTGCTTCACAGAACGTTTTGATTACAATGCAGGATCAAATGGCCCAGGTCTTCGTCTCGATATGGGACGTTCTACAGTGCAACAAATAATTAATCTCATTTAAATATCAAACCGTACACACGTGATCTTTGTCTTTAGAACAAAAAAAAAAGTAAAATATTTAAAGTTTCAGAACAGTGCAAAATCCATAGGCCATCAGTATGGTAGATCTAGGCATTTTTTTTAGTTTTGTAGTCACTTTATGATTGGTTAGCTTGTGTTATAGCACTTATAGGCCTGTTTATATATGACTCATCAGATGAAACTGCACAAATTTGTGCAGTACTCCAGTGTAGGCCCATAAGTATGATGGATAAGCTACATGTAGTGCAAAGTTTGGATTCATTGAACTCTTAAAAAAATGTTAGCGGTAATCGATTGCATGAAGATTTTGTAATGTCTATCATCTAAAACAGCGCGCATGTCTGTGGATTTATACATGGCATAAGCTTTCAAATCACACAATGATCCCATGCAGTCAACGATTTCTAAGCATACTCGTATGTGCATGTCTGCATGTCGAGTAGGCCTATATATATCAGTTAGGCCTTGGGCTAATTATAATATTCTGTTACCGTATAATAATGTAAACGTTTTGTACATGTAGGCCTACCATGACTTATGGTCCATGAGTCGACGCATGGACCACATGTCATAGCTTGTATGTGCAGCAATGCTAGGCCTACCTGCCTAAAATAAAAGAAAAAAATTCCAAAGAAATTATTTAGCTGATGAATATTGACTTTGACTACAATATACCGGCACTGTACCTGTTGACCCCGAAATCCTATCATTATCATTATAATTAGGCCTAAGAATATTTTCTTGACCGTTGCTATGTTAAATTTTCTTTTTTAACCGCTTAAATTAAAAAATACAATTTAACAAGTCGCATTGTTGGCGGGCGTTTCTGCCTACTCCGATCTAACAGACTAAGCCACAGTCCCTCTAAGTGATCGGTTTCGTTTCTTCCGCGCGAAGCAGCTCACTGAGAGCGCCTGAGGCTTAGCCTGGTAGATCGGGGCGATTTAATTAGCCAATACCCATCAAAGCAAAGGGAGAGGGGGAATGCTGACCACCCACAAAAATAAGTCTAAGTAGGGCGCAGACAGACGGACAGAGCACGCGTTACTGCCACGGGGTGTCAATGGTGCTGAGCGCTGCTGCCACGGGGGTGTCAACAGTGCTTAAGCACTGCTGCCACGGGGGGTGTCAATAGTGCTTAGCACTGCTGCCACGGGGTGTGTCGATACATTATTGACACCATAGTTCATAAGATTTACCCATACCCTGTGACAGCAGCGCTAAGCACTATTGACACACCCCGTGGCAGCAGTGCTATGCACTGTTGATACCCCGTGGCAGGAGTCACTTCCAAGATTGGCAACAAATAGGCCTATATACCTCACTGCTTGCTTTGCGCGCCCCTTCGTGAGCATAGCACTCTACTGCAAGGAGGCTCTACGGGTCGCAGCTATAGGTTCAATTCCTGCATTGTCCCATGGGTGTTATGTCTCCCTTAGTTTTGTTATCAACTAAGGGTCTGTAGTGCTAATTGAGTCCGTCGACAAGACGATTAATCGAGTAGCCGGGGACATGAAGCCGGATGACACAAAAACGTGTAGGCCTACTTATGTTGTACCGGTACCGGTACGTACGGTACATATAGGCCTACCGTATGTTATCACACTAGGCCGATAACCCGATATACAAGTATACAGGTGCTCGCAGGAAATTACCTGATGAGGATTACCTTAACCTTCATTTTAATCGCCTAATCAAAAATACCGTAGCCTACACGTAGCATTGTTTTCATTAGATAGGCCTACTAGGCCTACGAACAACCAAGGTAGGCCTATGCGCGAACACGGAACAACCCCGAACAACTAATCAGAAATAGGCCTAAGCCGTAAAGTGTAAACACTCACTTTGTTAGCCTCAACATTTGCGCAAACAGAGAAACGTCAATGAACTTTTCAGAATATTAAAGGTCTCCAAACACGTACTTTACACACTCACAAACGTAGGCCTACGAAGCACGGAATTTTCAACTTGCACGTGAACGTCGCCTTGTCCGACGTCAGGATCACACGGAGCGGAAGGGGCGTTTCTTATTGGTATCATTTCCGGTAGCCATTTTGTTTTTTTTCATTCAATGATCCGCTGCTGAATTTTCAAGCGGAGGTATGCAAAGAATCCAAAAGAATCCCGGTTTTTGAGAAATCTTAATTGCCCATCCTTTCGTTATTTTCATTGAATTGTAATCTTGAAATATCATTCACATTTATTGTGCAAATATTTTTTAAAAATAGCTTAGGCCTGGGCTTATCATGCTTATGTTAGATTTAGTTTGTGGACCACGCAGGCAAGCTTAGGCCTACAGCTTGTTCTTTAGTATTTGCCCGCAAATTATTTATTGTTGTTTTGAATTAAGTTGTATTGAAAATAAAATCTGTGTCGTTTGTCTCACTTTATGCAGTCCTTAAACTGTGATCGCCGCAGCTATCCTTGAGCCACCAAAGATGGGCAGGGAGGACAGAGCAACCTGGAAAAGTAAATATTTCGTCCGACTTGTGGTGAGTTAATAGTTACTAGGCCAAAAACTAAACAAGAAAACATCAAAAACATGTGCAAAAAATACCTATCGTTTATTATTCTCGCAGCAACTTCTGGATGAGTTTCCCAAGTGTTTCATCGTCGGCGTGGACAATGTCGGCTCACGACAGATGCAGCACATCCGCATTTCGCTGAGAGGAGTGGGAGTCGTTCTCATGGGCAAAAACACGATGATCCGAAAGGCGATTCGTGGCCATATGGAAAAGAATCCAGCTCTTGATAAGTGGGGATCAGCGCGCGCGCGTACATCTAATTCTTCTAGAGTAGTTTAGATTTTGTTAATCGACTATCTCCTCGTGCAGATTGCTGCCATACATCAAGGGAAACGTTGGATTCGTCTTCACGAATCAAGATCTCGTTGATGTCCGCGACAAGATAATGAGCAACAAAGTAAAGCATATAGGCATACCTTGTTTGACCAAATTGTTATTGTTTTTGGTGAGGCGTCAATGGTTCGATTGTGTTTACAAAAGGTGCAAGCGCCGGCGAAGGCAGGAGCTTTGGCGCCGATTGACGTCATAATTCCGGCGCAGAACACCGGCCTCGGACCCGAGAAGACTTCCTTCTTTCAGGCGTTGTCAATTCCGACGAAGATTTCCAAGGGAACCATCGAAATAATGGTTTCTACCTTTTTCATTATCTTATGACGTTTTCTTTTCGCCCTATTGTTACATTAACAATATTTTGTCGAATGATGGCTCCTGTGATTCGTGTGTGTTCGTAGAACGACGTCCATCTTATCAAGAGGGAAGAACGAGTTGGTGCTTCAGAGGCCACGCTTCTGAACATGCTTAACATCTCACCGTTCACCTACGGACTGAAAATTCAAGAAGGCGAGGATTAAAAATAAAAATGAACCAAATGTTGCTTACTTGAATTTAGGATTATATTACTTTCTTCTTACCGAACGCCTTTAGTGTACGACTCTGGAACTGTCTTCAAGCCGAATGTCTTGGACATCACAAGTGAGGACATCAGAGCCAAATTCCTGATTGTAAGCATTTTAAACTTGATTTTAAATTAAAACGCCCCTCTTACGTAAGTAACATATAAGTTCCAATTGAATGGTTTCATAATGATGAAAAAAAACTATGGCGAGCAATGAAGTTATCTCAAACATGTTAGGGCTAGCAATAGCCGAACCCACTAGCGTGGACGGAGTTGCAGGAGCGAATCTGCCCTTTTGAGGGCTGCCTGAATGAAACTGAAAGAACATAATTACGATCAACCCAATTATGTCTTGTCAAATTGTTTAAAAACAATGTTTTTTTTTACTCTTACCTCGGAAAAGGGCGTGCAAAACATCGCCAGCGTCTGTCTTCAGATAGGCTATCCGAGCATCGCTTCGGTTGCTCACTCGATCGTCAACGGCTTCAAGAACCTTCTCGCTGTTGCCGTCGCCACTGAAATTGACTTCAAGGAAGCCGATTCGGCGAAGGAGTTTCTGAAAGATCCGTCCAAGTTCGTCGCTGTTGCGGCTTCGGTGACGGCCGCTCCGGCAGCTGCTGCGGACAAGAAGGAAGAGAAGAAAAAAGAAGAATCTGAGGAGGAGGAAGAAGATGGCGACATGGGATTCGGATTATTCGATTAAAACAATCGACGCGATTTTATTGTTTCGACAAAATTGCAACTAATAAAAGAACCGAAAACAATATACTGGTTTACTGATCTTTGGTAGTTTTGCTTTTATTATTATTATTTATTAGTCTTGCATATTGGGCGCATTTGCAAGGCGCAGCGAATTGCCTCGCTCCTAAAATCTATGCCTTGCGAAGCCGCTAGCAATCTTCAGACTTAATTTATTTTAAACTACTCATTCGCGTAGAGCAGTTTTTCATCTTCACGCAATCTGGAAACGTTTCGTCGGGTCGTGCGATTAAAATTGCACAATGCAGTCATCAAGTTAAAAAATTAAAATTAAAATAATTTTTTTATCAATGTCTTAGCCCCGCCCATATAGCATTGTGAAATGTGACGTCACTTATTGTAGTGCTGCGGGCCCGAACGCAACTTCCGGCGCAATTTTATCCTGATATCCTCCATTTACTTATCTCACCTGTTCTTATCTTCCTCTTCTTCCCATTCCGAATAATTCTCGTCTTCTCGTCGTTTTTCATCGTGACGTGTCCTGAGCTGTCCTCCTCAGTTCCTAAGTTGCTTTTCCTGACGAACTAGAAAGAATAACGAAAATGGCGCTCAGCGACTCAGATGTCCAGAAGCAGGTATAGAAAATTAAATTGACTCTAATTAGGCCTAAGCGTAGGCCTACATACGCCTAGGCTAGTGTGTTGCAAGACTTATTGCAACACTCGATTCATAAGAAAAAATAAAGGTCGGGTCAGCCCTTTCGATGTCTGTAGGGCATATGCGGCAATACATCACACGCACACGCCTGTACGCCCATATGTATTATCCCGTACTCATAAGTTAGCGTTGAGACATGTCTTTCTAAAATGTAGGGCTGTAGGCATCCTAACGAGCAAGATTGTCTCAAGTCGCCAACGTTATAATGATTCTCTCAAAATGAAACAAAATTTAAGGGCCCCCAACCCAACCTAAAAATCCATTACATCATCTCACCTAACAGATCAAGCACATGATGGCCTTTATAGACCAGGAGGCCAACGAAAAAGCAGAGGAGATAGATGCCAAGGTACTGTAAAGAGTAATAATGAGTCACGCCCCTACTTCAGGTGAGAATTGGCGGCCAATGACACATTCAACACTAAAACTAACCTTTTTCTGTAGGCCGAGGAGGAGTTCAACATCGAGAAGGGCCGTTTGGTCCAGCAGCAACGTCTCAAAATCATGGAGTTCTACGAGCGCAAAGAGAAGCAGGCTGAACTGCAGAAGAAAATGTAAACTTAATTAATTATCGTCACGCGTCGCACTATATATAAAGAACGAGTTGTTAAATTGAATTATCTTACATGCAGTCAAAGTTCCAACATGCTCAACCAGGCTCGTCTTCAGGTTTTGAAGGCCCGCGAAGACCACATCAAGGCAAGACTTAAACTTGAACTTTAGGCTTCTTCTTCTGAAGTAAAAATAGAACAAAGTGTCTAACGAAATGTTTCGATAATAATTTCAGAACGTTTTGGACGAGGCTCGCCGTCGTCTGTCACAAGTGACTGCCAACCCATCGCAGTACCAGAAGCTGCTCACAAATCTCATTGCGCAGGTGTTAAAGTATAACGTTAACGTGATCAGTTCATTTTAAAGATTTTTTGTTACTAATGCTCGCTTTAATTAATAAAGGCTCTGTTTGAACTGATCGAGTCGTCTGTCAGCGTGCAATGTCGTCAACAGGACGTAGCTCTCGTCGAGGCAAAGCGTTTGTTTTCCTTACATTTAAACAAACAAAATTGTAATTAGATAAATTTTTTTTATTTTGCTTCTACAGGCGGCCAGTGAGAGTGCTATAGAGATGTATAGAGAAACTGTGAAGAAGGATTGCGTCATTAAGATCGATCACGAGAACTACTTGCCATCAGATATGTGCGAATAACTTCTTTTAATTCTTTCACCATTTTTTACTACCGGTATTCCTCTTGAATAGCACTAAGCCATCTAATAGGCCTAATCACAATAATAAGTGCCTTTTTTTCAGATATGGTGGCGTGGAACTCTTGGCCCAGAAGGGCAAAATCAAGGTCGTGAACACGCTTGAGAACCGACTCGAACTTGTCGCTTATCAGGTAAAAAAGAATTTCTCCAAATTTCATAAACTTGAAATGTAAACAAACCAATTGTGTTATTGTTCGATTTAACCTTTTTTTTTTCAACTAGCTTTTGCCGGAAATTCGTGAAAAGCTATTCGGCAAGAACCCTAGCCGTCGTTTTTTCGACTGAAAATTTTGCAGTCGCGATCTCAACGAGCTCACCGACATCTATCTCCCTTCCTCTGTTGTAAAATTTAGTTAGTGTTCCCAAAAAAAAGAAATCATTAGTTAACTACGCTCGTATAACGACCAGCTCGGTGGCAATTTAAACTGATCCATGTTAAAGTTGTTAATATTGTATATGTAAACCTAGAAACATTTGTTTTGTTTTTTGTAATTTCGTGATCATGATTTGAAAAGAAAGCAAAACAAACGACTAAACTTCCTGGGAGAAAAAGAATTAATAAAATTAGATATGATTTGACAGCTATGATTTGTGCTATTTACTCATGAAAATTAATTAAACATACATGTAGGTAAATAAAAAGTATGGTGCGCGTAAACGTGGAAAATATGGTGGCCCAGGACTGCCAGGAGGATAATTGAAAAATACTTGTTTGATTGCTCTGAAATTATTTTTCAAGTTGATCATAAATATTTTATCACAAGAGAAAACATTTTTAAATTATCATCCTGAGTCACCATACAATACTGCAGTAAGATTTTTGTCGGAAACGAAATATAAATCTAATACGGTATACAATGTACTGTATATCTTTGTTCATTATTGCTGAAAAAACCATCGGCAGAACATAGGTCATATAATTATGCGTGAACTATCGAGCTAAACGATCGCAAGTTTGGTTGTAGTGTAACCCTCTTTAATTTTTAGTTACCTGAAGGTTTCAGATAGTTCCGGTCGTGCCCATCACTATTAAATTAGGCCTAGGCCCACTCTTATGTCCTAAAATCCTCTCAACTATTCTGTATACGTTTAACAACTTACATTTGAAATTACAGTTGAGTATTAGTTCTCAAAATACATTTCATTTATAGTAAACTGGGTTCACACTCACCCCTCCCAAACATCACGTACGGTACCAGTAATGCGTTACGTTTTATGGAAGCCGTAAGTGCAATGGAATTTTGTTCATTAGAATAAATATCGATAAATTGCAGTCAAGTCTTCGATTGCACATTTTTGCACTTCAGTATGGGCTACAAAAACGAAATTAATTACGTACTTTGAGTGTGACCCCAGCTTAAACCAAATACGCATATATATCTTAATTATTATACCAGGTGGCGCAAAGCCACCGTGAGACTTTAAAACACCCTCTATTCAGGTTCTATTGAAAGTCATTATGCCAAATTTCAGCTAAATCTATTTAGGCATAGGATATTCTTTTTTTCTAATATTACCTTAAAACGATTTTTAAGACGACTTATTTTAAATCCAGCGCTGCCTATTTCTGACTATCTAAAATTTGGAACAGTATTTTAGGTATGTTCAAAATTATGCTTCAATAGACCCTGCATAGTGGCATTTTTAAAATGGCAGGTGGTCTGCGCCAGACAGTAAAAAAACCAGTATAAACCCCATAATTATTTAGCTAAACTGCACAAAGAATGCAAAAATAACCGTAAATTAGCAATTAAATAAATCTTACAATAAATAAGCTATGTAAAAACTGTTATAAAAAACTTAACTGTTCGTAAACTATACCGACAACATAACCTGCATGCAAACGAGTTACTTATAGAATTAATCGTATTAATTGCAGCAAAGATCGATAGAAGCACGTGACTTATATATAAATATGCTTCGTTTACATTAATCAAAAGTACAATTATCAACGGGGAAAATAAACAACATTTAATTTAATCTTAACAAGAAGGAAAATATAAATTCCCCGGGGATAAGCGTACTTGTTAGTGTAAACGAAGCAATTAAAAAATACGGGTAAAACATGATACGACAAGAGAATAACCGTTGGAAGACCTAAATTTGGTTCCGTTACCTTTTGTTTCCGTAATAGCAGCCAGCTGATCAGGAATAAATAGAAGACAAACTTCTGGTGGCCTCTCTACTTTTTCCCACCGCGGTCGACACCGAGAATCCACTCCGCCACCCCCAGATAGTAGACGGTCTGCGCGATTCCAAACAGCGGCGCGATGACGATCATGCGACATTGTGCTCCCTTGAAGAACGCGCGGAAGCCTTCTTGTCTCAGAATTTTACTGCGAAGTACAGGATAAAAAAAAATGATTAGCTACTGTAGGCCTATGTGAAAAAGTAAAATATTTTCTTTTAATTTATTGGACAGGTTTACAGCGGTAGGACGCTGGCTGCGGGAAGTCTCACCTAAAAGCGTCAAAGACGCCATTGTAAACCGTTTCTCCCTGGCCTTTGTGAAGAAGCTGCAACCTCGTCTTCATGACTGAAATATCAAAACCAACGATCAAAATTAATTCAAGACAAAAGCACAAAAAATAAAAAATAAATGAATGGAAATTTTTTGATTAAAATGTATCTGACCGTCAAACGGATTGACAGAGAACGCGGCAACTGCGCCGGCAACGCAGCCAGACAAAAAGGAAGTCCAAAACACTGCTTCACCGCTGCCATCATCCCTTCTTGGTCCCTTTAAAGAAAGAGGAAAAAAAATATCAGTCAGTGTTTAGCTTGACATTTATTCATTTAGCCTATTTTACATTCAGTTACAGATAGAAATAAAACTATCGCAATCGATTCTCACCAGTGAATTAAGCCTCGCGAAGAGCGGAAAATAAATGACGGAAAAAGACACATCCCTTAGCCTGATAATAAAATGCATCATCAATTTACTTGTAATTGCAAAATGCAAACACATCTTTTCGTCATGCAATTATCATTTATAAAAATTCTGACGTGACAGGATTTAGGCTTAATTTAATGAACTCACATTGTGGCTCCAGTGCCCTTGTACAACCCTATGATACCCTTGGTTCGTACCAGGTTCAAGGCGATCGAAGTCGCCGACGTCCTCATCGCAATCTCCCCGCCACCGACCGCAGTTCCTTTGGACGTTGCTGTTTTTTTTTTAAATAAAATGTATAACTGTTATAAGACTTTTTGTCTGAGCGATTGAAGCGAGCGAAGAAGCTCAAAAGACCATAAAACTATTCTAAAAATAAAATAACAAATACAAATAATAAATTAAATCTCGCATGCACATTAGAAAATTTATGAAAAATTATTACTGTCATTTACCGACGCGACCAGCATCCTGAAGTTGAATTTTTAGCAGCTCCATCGGTGTTGTTATTACAATCTGACAGAAACCTGCGCAACCACCAGCAATCATCTCGCGCTGAATCGGAAGCTGCCTAAAAATCATACGGATATCAACTTGCCAATAAATTTAAAATAATTAATTTTCTCATTGAAAACAGTTATTTTTTCCATTCTTCTTCTATCAAGTAATTTCACTTGATTTATGTAGTGGGATTGTAGGAACTAAATGCCTGTCGTATAATTATAAGGTGAGGAAAGAAGTTTAAATACAGACCCTGGCGCTGTGGACAAATGGTGCCGGAAGAAATCATTAGCCGCCAATTTGATCGCTTTTTCAGGCGTGATAAGGAGTATGTTAACAGCCGAACCTGCATGCAGTTCGAAAATAAAACGCCTATAGCTTCACAAACAATTCGTATTGCGAAAGACAATTTGAACTTTATGATTTTTACCTCTGTACATGCCAAGAAATCCTTCAGCCTTGTAGGTTTTCTTGAAACAGTCAAGCCTGATAATAAAATGCAACATCAATATACTTGTAATTGCAAATTGAAAACACATCTTTTCGTCATGCAATTATCATTTATAAAAATTCTGACTTGACAGGATTTGGGGTTAATTTAATGAACTCACATTGATTTGTACATCTTTTCGCCATTTGGTCCGATTTGTTGATTTTGAAGTCGAGTCTGCAAAGAGTAGGATAATTAACGTCAATGTAAACTTTAAGTGATGCTTTTTTGCTTAAGACTAATAAACAAATGATTTATCAGTAACTTGATTTTGATTAAACGAAAGCTCGCCTCGCTCATGATTTACATACAAGTTTGTCTCACCTTCACCAGGTCTAAACTGAAGACACATGACACACCGATGACTCCAGCTATGCCACCATTGAGAATTTTCGGCAACAAACTGTACAATATTCGATAAACACCAAACAAAAGAAAAACAGAAATCGTTACATGTAGACCTATTCTCAGCCAGACAAGATCATGCAGGTCTCGCTTCTATGCGTACTCACGTGAACTCCTTTTTCTGACTCATTTCATGGATTAATCAACGGTGGCAAATTCTTAATTAGACCTTGTGTAATTAATCTAAGTGAATTAAAACCAAAAGTTCGTTAGAAATGCAAGGCGTACATTAGGGATAAGCCTGTAGATAAAATATTATAAACAAGACAAACTTTAGCGCAGAGCTGTAAGCCAATGAGTAATTGAATAAATCGGCCAACTATGGATGACCCATAAGACTTTGCCTGCCGGGTAGAACTGTAAAGACAAAAACAAAATAAATGGTCTTATCAAGCCGAAATGATCTACCATAGTAAATCAAAATTTAAGCCTAAGCAGTAAGCATATTACATGCAGGCCTTATACTTGGACTCACACACACACACATACACTGTACAGTGTACACTGACAGTCAAACAAAAATAAAGGCCAGGAATCACAGATGTTCTGCAGACTTGTGTTTGTATGTTCTGAAATCCTGTTGTAATATTTCAAGGGACTATATAGTTCTCATGTACTCACTTTATGCGCACTTTCTCCTAAACCCACACCGATGGATGGCACGTCCACAAACAAATAAACCGTTTTATGCAGTTTGAACAGCTGGTTATATGCTGGCTATCTGGCTATTCGTTAAGATATAATTTCTATGATCCATATAAATGATAGAAGTACTACAAAAACACTATGATTCGTGTGAGCAGACTAGGATATACAGAATTTGTAGGCTAGGCTTTAATTAGCTTAAACATTTCGCACCTACAATTTGTTGTTTTGAAATTTCTATCACGGCAAAAAAAAGGTTAAACGAAGATGTCTAGACCTACTCGAGATGTCCGAACAATCTACAAGGTAAAGTACGGTAGGCCTACTGGTAAATCTAAATCTGTGTATTACGCCAAATTATGCCTATTCCAAGGTCTAAGAGGTTCTCTATAGGTTTAGTCCATTATTTCACGTATTTATGCCGAACGGTTGGCGGTCGGCTATAGGTTACCTACGTAAGCAGGCCAGATTCACTAAGCTGTCACGAGCCTATCACGACCTAATCAGTAGCCTACATGTAATCTCTATTGCTAGCTAGCCATACTAAAAGTCGAAATATATGGCCACACTGAATTACCGGCATACTGAATTATCAGCTGCACTAGCTAGTAACCGAGACGTGAATCTAATCTTAAATCACGTGATAGCCAAAGCACGGATAAGCGTGACACTATTTATTAATTAGTAAAAACTAAAAAGTAATCTACAGTGTAGGTTTTACTTTGATCTTCAAATTAGGCTCTTCATTTTTGGGCCTATGTAATATATGAACAGGGGCATAGTCCTATGCCCATGCTAAGGTTAAAAATCACAGTTTCCATTTCTTTTTGCAATTTATTTGTTGGCCTACTCGAGGCTTTTTGAGCACGAGTAGGCACCCAACGTGAATAATAGACCTACAGTCCTGAAAGTATGAATAGGCCTATCTTATATTTCTACGTCACATGTAGGCCTACACCCAGTGAACTACATGTAGACAATTCTAAAGGCCATGGCCATTTGGGCCTATGGGGGCTATGGCCTATGAAGCAACATTATTGGTCGTCTGCTTTGCACACTTTAGAAGGCTTAACTTTAGAAGGCGTAGAAACGGTAGAAATTAGATTTTTTTACCAAAGCAAGGTGGTGAAACTGCCGCGGTTGATGCTATATACACATAGGTGAAAATAAACTATACTTAAACTGCAAACTAGGTTTTTTTGGTCTAAATTTAAAGCAAGTTAAAGAGCCAGGTGGAAGACGTTCGCGTACTTGAAAAATGTCACCATCAAATCAAAGTGTAAAAGTAAGACTCGCCACTAGAGGCCGCTGACGATGACAACTTTAACCAGCCCCAAAGTGAATTTTACAGGGTGATCCCTTATGAGAACAAATTAAAGTTGTGTAATTAATTGTCAAATAAGCTGAAATTATCGGCAGATATGTATAAACAATTTAAAATTGTCAACAGGAAGTAATATTTAAAAAATCAAGGTATAATAATTTAAAAAGACAAATTAAAACTTGTATAGGCCTATTCAATTTTAATGTCAATATGAGATTACAAGTAGCACCCTGTATTCCTGCATCGCTGGATGGCCCTTTGAATTTTGAAGAAATCAGCTGAATGGCAATAATACTTGTATATGCATGCAGTCTAGAAGATATTTACAATTGGTATAATTATTTATTTTAATAACTAATTTAATTATATAATAGATTTTAAAAATAATGTTATTAATGTACCTCCAGCAAGATTTAATATAGATCTACGGTATATTCAATAATAAAACTTTTTTTTCAAATTTAGTCAACAATTAAATTAAGGAAGTGACTCCTGCCACGGGGTGTGTCAATAGTGCTTAGCGCTGCTGCGACAGGGTGTGTCAATATATAGTGGTTAGCACTGCTGCCACGGGGTGTGTAAATCTTATGAACTAAGGTGTCAATAATTAATGCATCGACAGACCCCGTGGCAGCAGTGCTAAGCACTATTGACACAACCCGTGGCAGCAGTGCTATGCACTGTTGACACACCCCGTGGCAGCAGTCGAGATAAGCACTATTGACACCCCCCGTGGCAGGCCTGGGTCTAATTTTAAAATGCAACTTCAAATTGAATGATACCGGTATCGAGATGATATTTTATGATCATTTCAGAAATCCTCAAAGATGAAAGGTCGCGACAATGGCCGCAGCGGTGACCGCAGACGCTCACACCGTTGTCTGGTTTGGCTATTGGCTCAAACTGCCTGTGTTATCTTTCTCGTGACGCTTACTCTTTTGAGATTGTCATTGAGGGTTGTCGACAAGAAAGCCAATTTCGGAGACAGCGAAGTCTTCAGTCTCCTTACCAATGGCGACCATGGAGCTATCGATTCGGCGCCATCTGTCTACCGACTGACTGACCTGTCAGTGGGTGAAATCCAACGTCGCTTTTACGTCACATTTGGGGAAAATGTAGAGTGCCTCGCACTGGGCACTTTGTCGGTGAATGCCTCGCACTGCGTCTGCCATGACGGATGGTTCGGTGTCCACTGCTCCATTCCAAAAGAGGTCATCATGATGTCCATCATAGGCTTGAAGTCATCCAAAAGACGGCAACGTCCACGACGAGTTCTCTTTTTTGTTCCTTCATCATCGCCATCCAGCTCTGACTGGGACCCGGATGACATGGATGATGAAGCCGACAACCAGCTGCTCTTCAGAGTCGAACGTCTGATGGACAATCTGAAAGACATGGTCGATGTTTTCATTTTCACCAACGACACTGACCAAGAAGGACCTGCTCGATACAAGGACATGGGAATCTTGACAGAATTTACACAACGCGTGCAGAATAATTTTGTGGGACAGCTTCTAATTGTCTGGGATGTGGATGCTTCGTTTGCCAAGACAGTTGACAAGGCCTTTAAGCGACTCTCGGACATTAGGCTCGACGATTTGGTCGTGTTTGTCGAGCCGGGTGATTTGTCAATGATGACACCGACAAAGAAATTGCCACATAAAAATGTCTTGCAGTTTGTCAAACTGTACGATGGACAACCGCAAGTCCCACTGGTCGACAATTTTACATCAAACTCAAAATCGGCATCAGCGTTGCCTCTAAATGCAGCCATCTTGCGAGATATGGCCGGCATTGAGGCGTGTACAGTGGAATTCTTCATGAAGTGTTGCAACTTTGAGTACGAAAAGTACAAAACGGGCATAAACAAAACCCTGCTTGTGTAAACTCATCTTCCTTCAACCACTTTTTTTTAACTTACTCCTTCTAGGCCTACATTTATTTTATTTTAAAAGAATCGTTTTAAAGTCGGTACAAAAAATTAAGTGGATTAAGTCTTTATTTTAAAAACAAAAATCAAACATGTTGAAGTTTCTATGCTAAACAATTAAGGAAATCAGGCGATCCAAGTACTGGTACAATTTAAATTGCAGCTACAATTGTAGGCCTATCCAAAGGTGTTTTGATAACGTGAATGAAAACCAATTCAAAAATTCGACGCGCACTTTGTTACCAAAGATATTATTTTAAAAAAAAGTATTTGAATAAAGTTGGTTGATGAAACCATCCAAGGAAAAAAGAAAAAAGGCTTTTAATATTATACAATAAACAATTCAAAATTTACACAAATATCAACGGGGGATGGAGTAACGTCGATTGTTGGCGTATGTTCAAATAAAAAAAATTTTGACCGAATATTTTGTAGTATTTTTTGATCGTAGATTGGAGAAACACAAAAGTAGAATCACCTGATCGTACTTTCTCTCCTTGACGTGTGTGCGTGCTGCGGATGAAATTGCCATATTGTTGCAAGCAAACGTCGAGGAAGAATGTTTGTTTGTTTTAGAAATATGAATTTTTACCGGAAAGAAAAAAATTGTGCTTTCTTTTTTTTAGCGACTATTCCTCGTTTGGACTGGACGAGAATCTGCAAAATAATTCACAAACAAGTCGCCAAAATGATGAAAATGCCTCAACTTAATTCTATTAAGGGTTGCTAATACTAATCGTTATCCAAAGGGGAGGGAAAAAATGTGTCCAAAAAAAAAATAGCAACTATAAACATAGCTAAGGGTCAAGAAATTTTCAAAGGAGGGAAACTTCAACTCTCTCGACCTCACACGTCCAATCGAATAATAACAAAAAAAAACCGTTGCCAGTCTTCAAATGTGAAAATTTTCTATCGACTCAAGCTATGAGACCGTTCCCTCGAAGAAGAGTTTTTTTGCTCACTTGAGTCGGTCTTGTACTCCGGCGGCAACTTGTCGAAGAAAGGGTGCTTGAGGCTCTCGCCGAGGGTGATTCTCTGCGAAGGCTCGTACTCCAGCATCTGCGAGACGAGTTCAAATAGTTGCCGGTGATCCTCATCCTCAGAAAGCAAGTACCTCTGTCGCCAACAAACACAAACTCTGGTTTACACATACAACATCATCACGCACACAAACAAAGAAAAACACCACGTCAAATCTTACCCGCAATGGTTTGCAGTTTTCTCTGACGTACCGACCAGCTGAACTCTTATCGTCCCAGTCGAGCCTTCCATGATAGAAGTACTTGGTCCTTGAAAACATAAGCAAGAATTAGAAAATAAATCCAAAATCTTAAAAAAATAAATCCATAGTCTAGACAGACAAGTCAAAATCAAGCTAAATATTACACAAAAACGTGTAAAAAAAAAATAATTAAAAAAATCAATAAATAAAAAATCGAAATGAATAACAATTTTGTTGCCATAAGATATTACTTACTTTGTTTTCCTACACATTCTGTAGGGAAGTGGTCCTAAGATCCTCTCCATCATGGCCATGTGTTCACGATTATCGTGTGTCTATGTAATTATTGAAGTAAATTATAAGTTCAACTGATTGTTAACTAAGAGCATATAAGCTTGTTTAAACATGTTTCGCGTTTGCTTACTTGAAACAAAGTCATTCCT
>JAQIYI010000141.1:0-27747 GCA_034700265.1 Polyzonium germanicum
GGAGAAAGCTTGAAACGCAAGTCATTTCACGAAGCATTCAGAGTGACGGCAAATGCAATATTCGCCACATTAACGCCTGACGTGGTTTCGCTATTGGTTGACCTTCTTGACCCCTTCTTCGGCCCTCCCACAAAACACCTTCAGAAAAGATCACTTTTTTCTCAAGTGGATATATATTTTTTTCTCTCTCACTCTCTCCATCATCTTGAACAGGTGAACCACCGGCATTGGTCGCTGGATTAAAAACGAACAATAAGTTAATAGGCCTAGAATATAAGAAAAAATACGTTAAACCCAGCATAGTCGAATGGGGATGGATAAAAAATGATCATAATAAGCCTAATTCATTTGAATGCATGGAGATCTGTGAATTAGCCAATGCCATGTTTAAGTAGGGTGTTTGAAATTACTTTAATTTCGTGCCAGATTAAAAAAAAAAACCATGACGTCTCAAGGTGTTTCGCACTTAAGTGTAAGCTTGTGACTGAATTGGGCCTACAATATTCCATTTTTTACATTGTCTTGAAAATAATGAAACGTAGTCACGACGTGAGTCGTAAGTCCGGAAGTGACTACTACATGTAGTTGCATCGATTAGAGAAACCAATCGATAATAGCGTAGAAAACCAATTTTAAGTGCAAATCTCGAAAAGAAAAAATTAGACAGACCTAGGACGATATTTTGAATTTGCCAAAATGAAGATTACCGTACAATACGTTTATTAGAATTAGAAACTTGAAAAGATACAAAATAAATACGAAAATTGTTACAAAAACGTACAAATTGTCAAACAACTAAAAAAATTAACAAATTCTATCGCTCTTTAGGCTCTTTAACTTCTCCACTTGACGCTTGAAATGTCGAGTCTAGCTTTGATCAACATGCAGACGGTATCGCCATTAAAAATGGCTGATATTGCACTGTACACGCCATCTGGTGGCAAATTTGTGAGAGTCAGGGCACCACATGATATATGGGTTTATATACTCACCCTTCAGTAGATCTTACCAACATTCTCATAGTTTATGAATTCTAACTCACTAGGCCTACAAGCTTTAGAAGTGTAGGCATGGGCCTACAATAACCATGTTTGTTTCAAGACTTTCCATCACTAGCACCCCCTTAGCAGATACCGGTTAAGCAAAAAAAATCCTAGCTTGAACCCAAACTACTAATCATCTTTTTTTTCTTCCAAAACCCCTCTTCCCCCTCTGTGACTAGGAATAGCAAAGACTAGGGCGGGGAACCGTCGGCCCCATAGGCGTCGACAGCGCCCCCTGTGTTCGTAGCAACATGAATGATGATGATGATAACAATCAACGATACATGGTGTGTGATTGTTGCATTGTTCAAATGGATGAGATGAACATGATTAGAAAGAACCCTAGTGCGGGCCTCCAGGATCGTGTGCAATGGTCTGGGGCTGGAGGGGAGGAAATAGTTTCAAATAATTCAAAATTAAATATATCTGAAAGATAAGCTTACGTGAAACAGATGTCCTTGTCACAGAGGAAATTGATGGGTCTTAACCGTTGGTTTTCCAGTCTTAATAGAAGAAAAAATAACGATTAACTAGTCCATCATAATTACAAGTGTGGATTTGTCATAATTAAAATTATGTAAATTAGAGCTACGTCCAATTACTTTAAATTCAGTTGAACCAATGCTGGCAAACTTGGAGGGGGCGCCGCTCCACCTCTCAGCCTTGCTTAAGACGAATCTGCAAAGTAAATGAAAGTCACTATAATTAGTCCAAGTGAAATAAATTAAGTTCAAAGTGAAGTTTAACTGTTTAAGAATTTGTAATCACCTGAAAAAAAAGTTGTTGAAGCGTAACTAACGTTGCCAAGGGTGAACTTCCAAATGAATTTCTGAAAATGAAAAATACAAATTAGCAAATTAAAGATAGGCAGTTTGAAAAGCATGAATTAAGGATTAAATTTACTTAGGAAAAAAATAAATACATGTAGCAAAAATAAATTATTAAACAAGTTTAGGATTTTAATTAAAATTACTTGTATGTAAATTAATGGTACGTCCACTTACTTAAATTCAGTTGAACCGATCCTCGCAAACATTGAGGGGCGCCGCTCCACCTCGTTGTTTTGCTTAAAACGAATCTGCAAAATAAATGAAATACGCCAATATAATTAGTCCAAGTAATAAATTACGTTCAAAATGAAGTTTTAACTGTTTAAGAATTTTTTAATCACCTGAAACTAGTGTTGTTGAAACGGAACTGACGTTGCTCGCGTTGAACTTCTGAATGAATTTCTGAAAATGGAAAACACAAATTAGCGAATACAATACTGGAAATTCGGAAAAACAATCAATGATTAAATTATCTTAAGCTAAACAATTTAATTATAATTTAATTACCCTACCTTAAATTCTTGGCTTGTTGACAACTTATGAACAACCACCCAGGCAGAAGTACGAGGAACTTAAAAAATTGGGAACTCAAAAAAAGCAGAGATTAATAGAACGAGTGGGGGATCGAATGGGAATTTTAAGACTACCCAAAATTAGGCCCAGGTTAGTGACACTTCGTGAAAACTTACACTATTTGGTTAGTCTAATTTCTAGCCTTAATTCCTAAAGGTCAACGCGCCAATCCCAACAACTAGCAGATTGAAGGCGCCAAAACCCACTGGCTCCTCCAAGTGCGTCCTCAAATGCAGCTCCAGGCACGACAAGAAACAAAGACGCTGAGGTAGACAACGGACATGTACCTGGAGTGCATTTGAGCATAACTGTCCCACGGGTACGAAGGTGTTAGAAAAAATCTGAAAACATGTTTAAAAGCATCCATTTCAATTAAGCATATGACAGCCAAGAGATCCGGGATATTGAATGCATAAATTGTGAATTCAAAGTTTCATATCAACTCAAGAAAACTAAAACTAGGTTTAACTACGCGATGTCCTTGCAGTGAAGTCCATCGACGTTTTCATGCTAAGAGAGTTTAATTGTTACTGCGTGGCGTCCTTTAGATTTACATTTTAGAAAATATGTTGTGAAATTTGAATTTGTGAATATGTTGGCCTCGCCATCTTGAGGCACAGGACCTGCCTCAAGAGACGAGAACCAAAGACCGGAACTCCAGGAATGACAAAATTAAAGCAAAGCTGGGCATCCAGTGTGGGAGCGTGGAGCGACCTGGTTTTAAGTTTAATTGCGCACACTTTTAGCACTTAAAAGCCTATTTATGACTATTTAAGACTACCGACGATCCAGTGGAGTCCGACCTGTTTTGGAGTGGGTATTAGGAGGCTGAAAAAGAGCATAAAAAACGCGATTTCTATGTCCTGATTGTGGGGAAACGCCGCGAACGTAGTCCCTGTCCCTGTACCTGGTCGGTCCTAATGACCTTGTTGAAGCTATATCTGGGAAGCTATAATAAAGCTGAATGCCTGGCGTGTCGAAGTTGATGGCCAAAGTGCAGAATCTAGATTAAAAGAATCTAGATTGAGGAACTGGAGCCAGCTTTGCTTTTTTGCTGTCAAACACGCGCAGGAATATCAAACTCTCAAAGCACCCCTAGGACCATTGTGCGGGTGTGCCTTGTTTGTGTGTGTTGGTGTTTATTGTGTATTTGCCTTTTATTAATAAATACAGGTCCAACGAGGCCAAACGGCGTCTTAACCTACACTGGAGCGATATAAGTTCGAAAAAAGGCATGGCTATTATTGGACAAACCACCATCTGAAACGGTTATTTGATTTGTGAATTTCATCTAGGCTTAATTGGTTTGTGCAGACCTATAAATGGGGACGGAGCTTTAGTTTTTGTAAATTTTCTAAATACCCGAGCTATAACCTGAGACACCTGTGGGCAAGGTGTTTTACCGTCGCAATATGACGTCTGGATGGCTATAAATATGCCTAATGATCAGAGTAGTGAGGAGTATTTTGTTTTAGGACTAATTAATATTTAGGAACCGTTTCAGGATTGGCGGCCCGGATCTCTTGGAAAATGGTCTAATTCATACTGTGAATTAAATTCTATTAAGCCTAGCGGTGTTTGGATCGTTTTTATTAATTCATAATCACGCATAGTTTATGAATTATTTAATATTTATATTTTTAGTTACTTTTGATTTATTTTTGTTTAGGCTAGGCCTAATATTTGTGATAACTGATACAGTAGCCTTCAGTTACAAGAAATTTATTTTCTTCGCTATTATTATTTTCACCGCTAAACTATTACTTAAAATTAAGAATTAGGAAATGCCGAGCACTTAACTTTGACGTCTTCGTCCATGCCTGGACAGATACTAGCACTAAAAAAGAAAAATAGATTAGTTTTTGCATTAGTGTAGCCTAATTTAACAATGACTAATTTTAAATATAAAACTAAAATTATATATGAATTGTGGGTTTAACTGTTTATGAATTTGTAATCACCTGAAACTAAAGTTTTGTTGGAGCACAACTGACGTTGATAACGGTGCACTTTTGAATGAATTTCTGAAAATGAAAAATACAAATTAGGGAACTAATATAAATTAAGAGATTGGCAGTTTGAAATGGATGATACAAGGACTTAGGAAACAGAAAAAAAATACATCTAGTGGCAAAAATTGATTAAAAACAATGCTCACCTGAATTACGAGGAACCAAACTGGGCGTCAGGAAAGCAACAGGCACTGACGAGACAGGAAATGACGCTCGCTGCCAAGACAGCAGTGTCCAGCTAGTCGGCACGGCACTGAGTCAAGGCACTTTCGCACTGCAAGACAAGTGACGAACACCGCAAGGCGGTGCCGCACTGTACGAGACTTGTACGTTGGGCACCTAGACCAGATTGGCACCTCAAGCCTGACCCACTGCGAGGCAGGAACGAACATCGCCCTGCACGTCAGTGGGCCATGAAGCCGACATCGACCACGCTTCAATCTAAAATTAAAATATAAACCTAATATCGATACATGTACATATGTAAAAGGGTACGGGCAGAAGCCGACCGAGCAGTGGCGTTGGAATGGGATGCGGCGACGATTTTTTAAAATGGTACTAAAGTAGGCCTACGCTAGCTTGAAATGAATTTATATTAAATAAAACTTAATTTCTTATCAATTGAGTTAAGTAAACTTTAAAATAAACGGAATACAGCCCTAATTTTTGCGAATTATTTTAATTGTGAGGAAATATTTGTGGCGCAGTTATTGACCTTGCAAAATATATGTAAGGCTTAATATTTAAACGAGGCCTACGTAAAGTTGGAATATAAATTTAAAATTCTATCCTCCTTGACCTACACTTTCTGCTCTTTAGTTTGAGCCAGGCTTTCCGACCTATGATATCGTTTGGCGATCGGCCGCAATCCGACACAAATATCGCCGATAACGAGAAGAAATTCATTTAAATGTAACTAATCTATCGTTAACTACTAGTTTCAATGATTAGTTTATTAATGAGATTTAAATTTACTTACAGAAGTATGAAGACTTAGTGAAGGCGTCAAGGCGATGAACACAACACATTACGCGCACTTTGAAGAATGAAAATTTTGGCATATTTGAAGCGCGCGCAAACTACGAGCTGCTTATATAGCGTAAGAACTGGCAATCATGGTAACCATGGTTACGATAGATAGCGCAAGGAATGTCACTTCCGGTTTAAGGACAGCGCTATCCGGTGGTGCCACCTGGTGGCCGCGCCAATCAATCAGTACTTGCTACAGGGTGCCTGCACGTATCTTTAAACACGGTCTTCAATGACGTCATGATTGGCGGTTTTGAAATCTCATTTATGATCTCATTATTTTAAAATCTACCGACCGGTATTAAATTTTATTTTAATTAAGATTTTAACAGGCCTATATTATTAATTAGTTACGTTCTGTTTGCTAGGGAGAAAAAGGACGCGCGAGTTGGCGTCATGGGTTATCACGTGATCAGCTGCCGTATTTGAGCGCGAAACGCGCCTGTGACGTCACAGTTCAAGATGGCGCCCGTCTGCTGTGTTCATCGTCGCTCCAAGGTGAGAAAACGGGAAAAATCACGCAAAACTCGTAAATATGTTTTTGAAATGGCAGAAAATTAGTTACTTAACTAACTAGGGTCATTATCTTGTAATTTTGGTACGGGGTGAAGGCCGCGCTGACAGCGCATAGGAGGCTATCGTCGGCGGCACCGTGGAAGATTCCACGGGGGGGGGGGTATGCCTAGTCGCGGAGTAAATTGAGCCTAGTGCCGCTCCTGTTAACGGACGTTTTTGCATTACGTTAAAATTCAAATCTGCGCTTGCGTTCCTTTTTGGTGAGCGGGCAACAAAAACATTAGCAGACGACAAAGCGCGACCAGATGATCCTGCATTCCTGCATTCCTGCGCTGCGCTGGTAAGCATGCAATCATATTAACACCAAGCAGAATTTGCCCCTGTTTTATTTATTTGTTGAAGTTGTATGAAGTAATTTAGGGATTTAGGCCTATTTCTAAACTGCCTAGCTGTAGAATTAAAACGGTCGATTAGAGCGCCATTTAGGCCTAGCCACCTGAATTCAATGAGTAGGTACAGTAGGCCTACATAGGCCTAGTTCGAAGGCCAGTCTGCGCAGCGTGGCTTCCTGAAACACAATTCAAGTTTTGTAAGGTGATTTATGCAATGTGCGCATTTATTTGCCTGCAGCGGAACCTTGTCGTATCTGCATCTTTATACATGTAGGCCTATAGTGCCTGAATGCGCATTAGGCGTAAATAGGACTAATCTGAATGGTTTCTCTAGTTCAGCAAGCCATGTTTTCTGGGAGCTCCAGTGGCTTCTACTGACCACTGGGGTTTATGGGTTCGATTCTTTCATCCATCCCTTGGCTGTTTGTCTTGTCCATTGGTTCTGCTAGTGCTTATGGGTCTGTATTTGGTCCGCAGGACCTGTTGACCCCATAGCAAATATTCTAACCTGAAGCAAAACCGTGCAAAATATAGTTTGCTTGTGCGTATCTTAGCTAAAGGTGGTTCCGGCATGAGCGAATTTTTCAGTGAATTTCTGTCGAATTCGCCAGCGAACGCATCACGTGGCTATTTTTCTCGGGCGTCCAACGTGGTCACGGCGTGAATTCGCCGGCGAATTCTTGAAAAATTCGCCCATGTGAAACCAGCTCAATTGCATTGAGATGCCAATCATGCCATACATTTTCACATCTTACAGCTTTTAGTCAAAACTACTAAGAGGACGTAAGTCAAAGCCTTTAACTGTGAAAGCGTTAAAGAGCTCTAATGACGACTATTGCCTAGCTGAGGCATACATTTTATGCATCTTGGCTAAACAAATTCATGTTTTTGCTTTTACTGTTAGCCCTTCGTAACGCGTCATATGGGTAGCTTGGCCGCTAGGAAATAATGAATCAGATTTCAGGATTGTGAACGTATGAAATTTATGACTTTTGCACAGCATCAAGGAAGAGACAATTAAATATCTTATCGATAATGATCGCGGTAAGGGGATCAGAGTGGTAATAATTGGTACGATTAATTAACAATTTAACACACCCAGACAGGAGGACAGGTACAAAACAATTACGCAGGCGCAAGACGCAAAAAAAAGTTTTCAACTCGAAAAATAGAACGAACACAAGACAGAACGAATTATTAAACAAAGATGGCGTCAGTCGATCACGTGACTGACTAAAACAAATAGGAAGCTTAGCCTATAGGCCTAGTACAAATGATAGATTACGAGCTCGTAAATATATAGGATAAGAAAAAGATTGATTGATTACGATCGATCATCTGTTCTTAACACATACGGTCTGCGTAGGAGTTGTATGAGGAGGAGGTTGAAGTAGGCCTAATCTTGAGTGGCACTCAAGTGTCACTTAATTAAAAGTGGGAGTACATGGGGATAATTGATTGCCTGGCGCCGGATGTGATGTCAGTCCTAAAGCGAGTTGTCATTTTGCTGCGAATTCTCGTCAAATTCGCATGCGAACTCCAGTGAGAATTGATAAAAGTTGCGCTGTTGCATAAGGTGTTTTTTTGTTGCAAACTGGACGTATCGTGCTATCAGCAAGGGATCAAGGACCTTTAGAGGGATCATTTATCAAGAGAAGGGGCAGGGCCCCTGTTTTTCTATAATTACAAGACCGTAGTTTAACATTCATCCGTGAAACAAAGGATTTAGTTTCTGTTCTTTCTTTTGTTTCTTTGTAAATTAAACAAACGCGCTAAGATTAGTACTTTATTTCTGGTACACGTCTAGCTCAGTTCTCAAGAGTGACTCAAGACTGGACTCAATTGAAGCAACGCAAGCGCGTGAGATATAATTCCCATTGAGTCGCTTTGATTTTACACTGTACTCACCCTGCATATTCTTTCTAATTCCTTTTAATTAAATAGTTTGGAATAAATTTTCAATTAAATAATTTAGAATTAATTTTCAATTAAAATATAATTTGTAATTATTTTTAGGCCCAATTAAATAGTTTGCGATTATTTTGGGCCTATTTAAATAGTTTGGAATTAATTCTAAATTGAATAATTTTGAATTGCTTTTAATTAAATAATTTGGAGATAATTATCGATTAAGGCTGGATCACTAATGACTTCTAGAGCTGTCTCGACTTGAGAAAATCCCAAGACATGCGCCTGATGGCGTGATCAGACGTATTCTCAGCCTGTGTTGGGATTTTTTAAAGTCGAGTCAGATCTAAAAGTCATTAGAGATTCCAACCTAAGATTAATGAATTTCGAATCAATTTTGAATTACTTTTTAAATTTGTAATTATTTTTAATTTAATATCAGTAATTAATTTTTAAATAAGCAACCAGCGAGGTCTAATTCATTTTAGATTAATTAGTGTTAATTTCCAATTAGGCCTAGTTAATTTGGAATTAGATTTTAATGCAAATTACATCTGTAAAAGCATTTGAGGGAGAATTTGGATCACTCTTATGCAGTAATTATCACCTGCTTGGCCTAATTGAGTCAGCATTGAGCCAGGCCAGAGAAAAGCGAAATAGTACGACAGATTGTACTAAAAACTAAAAATCACAATTTCTAAAACGCTTCTAAACTCTAGTCTAAACAAAAAACAGTTAAGAATTTATTTTTTAAGAAATGAACGAAACACTCATAGGCCTATATAAACAATTAGACATGCAATTAGCCCTAGGCTACTAATTAAGCCTTAATTTTCAAAATTTGTTGATGAACTAATTAATTGAACTTGATGCGCGTAAAATTGCTAAAACAATATACAGTTACAATTAAAGTCGAGAAGAAATGGAGCGCCGCGCCGCTCAATCGTACTTTTATAAAGTGTGAACGCGCTTTCACGTAGGCCTACAATACGATCATTATTCGACACAGTAATTACACAACTAGTTAACAATAAATTGGGAAGCGAGTTTCGCGACAATTTTGGCAGTGTTTGGAGCGAGAGCTTACATATAGAAATTGTACATTAGAAATTGTTCGATGATCATCAAGAGTTTTGTGCGCCATGTTTGTTGCGAGATGACGTCACAATCGATGCACGTGCAGACGATGAGACGCCATTTTGAGAAAAATTAAAATTAAAAATTCTTCTTTTCTTTGCAGATATGTTACGTCTTACGTGGCAGTGTGTGTGTCCGTTTGCGGATCGAGGACGTCTCTGAAGACGACGATTAATTGGTGAGTCCGACTTGAGTGGCACTCAAGTGCTGGTGGAGATCTTTCTATAACTAGCTTTTAATGGTTCATGCAATTGCGTGTATACTGAGCTATAAGCTTATTGTGTGACTAGTTTGTGATTCGCGGGCGCGCTTATAAAATTCTTGCTTTTTCAGCTTATTCAGGCTGCAAATCTCTATTACTTTAGGCCTACTTAACTTACTCAAGTGGCACTCAAGTGAATTTCAATTGAAGGCATTCTGAGCATAAACTTTGTTGTAAATTCAGTTTTTTAAACTGCGTCGAAAACATGAGCTGGAAATATAGTCCTAAAATTTTTAAGATTAAGTGAACGCATAAAGTACATTAGTTTAAGCTTGAAATTCTTCAGCTTAAGCTGGAAATTCTTAAGCTTAAGCTGGAAATTCTTAAGCTTAAGCTGAAAGTGCCTCAGCTAAACTTGAACTTGTAATTCCTTCTCTCAACTGCTGAATGTGACTCAAGTAAGCCAAAGTCATCGGCACACCAACCGTGGACTATGTTTGAAGTCGAGATTCACACATTGTCCTTTGATGTCCGGTGCCCCAGTGTGAACGCACCTAAATTTCCATATACTGAATCGATTGCTGATTAATTTGATGAATGCAGTAGGCGACTAGGGATCGATGTCGCGATTTTCTTAGTTTTTTTGTTCTTTCCAATTTAATCGTTTTCCTCGTGATGGCGTCATATGTCATAGCGAAGCTAGACGGGCGCTGAGTTTTCAAAATCTAATCTGATGGCTATGGGTTTTTGGCACTTTTCTTGTTGTTTGTTTTCGCTATTTCGTGTGCTAATTATACTGTTTAATGTGTTTAAAATTCTGATTAGGCCTACGTCGTTACTCTCTTACACGCTACCCGCCTAGTTTCGAGTAGAAATTTTTTTAAACTTTGAATTAGATCATGGGAGAGTGGAGTTTTCTTTCTACGCGCCAGACATCATAGCGTTCTTATAAAAAGGTCGTGTCCACTTCTTGACCTCTGAATGACCTCGTAGGATCTTGACGCCATCATCGGCAGATTAATTCAAAATGAGCGATTTTTCTTTTGCTGAACTGAAGCTGAAGCTTGGGTTTGTCCTCTGCTCTTGGTCGTTGTCGTTCTAATAAAACCCTGTAAGCTCTTCGACCTCTGCATGACTCGAAGGACCTTGCAGCCAGCAAACAAGTTCAAAACGAGGGATTTTAAATAAGACAAGAGGATTTTTGTTTCCTTGGAACTGAAGCCGGAGTTTTGTTCGTCACTCCATGAGCATGTAGCGTTGCAGAGGGCGCGGCAGTCCGAGGTGCGGCGTGGCGGCCAGGACGCGCCGCGCGCCGACCGAGCGCCGCACCGCCCGCCAGCACAGGTACTTCAAGTCCTGCGGCTCGCTCCAGTAGCGCATCATGTCCAACTTCAGCTGAAGGAAGACGGGTCCGAGCACGCGGAAGCAGCGGACGTGGCGGAACATGGTGCGCAGGACGTGCGCGTGCATTCGCTTGGGCCGCTCGCCCATGGCGTGCGACAGAAGCCGCACGGTGGCGCTGCAGTTCTCCAGGCGACGAACGGCGATCACCGACTTGAGGAACCAGCCGAACGGCGACGAGGATTGTGACGATGAAACTAAAGCTGAGGCTGAATATGACGCTGACGATGGCGATGAGGCTGAAGATGAGGTCGAGGGTGATGAGGATGAAGCTGAAGGTGGTTGTTGGAAAGGAAGCGGAAGTGGAGGCGGAAGTTGCTCGTCCAGCGGCCAGACGCTGGCTCCGTGGTTCAGAAGCAGCCTGGACAAGGCGACGCCGTCGTCCAGGTGGTAGACGCTGTAGGTGAGCAAGGTGCGGCCCTGCGCGTTCACGGCGTTCGGGTCGGCGCCGTGCCGTAGCAGGACGTCGGCCAGGCTGGCCGCCTCCTCGTACAGGCCTTCCTTGAGCAGAGTCCGCACATAGAGCAGCGGCGAATCGCCCTCCTTGTCGCGAGCGTTCACGTCCGCGCCGGACATCAGCAACGTCGCCAGACATTCCTCGGTGTTCTTTCGATGCTGCCGAACGTCACCTTTTGTTTTCAATTTAAAATGGGCAACAGGAGATAAATTGACGATGGCCGGAACATTCTCAAATTTTATAATTTTATACATTTTGTATTTTGTTTTCTGCAGATTTTTTAGGAAGCTTGGTCGAAAGGACGACTGTTTTGATAAATATGTAGTTAGATTAAGGCCTTTATTCAAAATCTAAAACGTTTGGATATAAATCTAGAAGGTTTTGGTGAAAATGCAGAAGATTTGATCAAAATCTAATAAATCTTGTCAAACTTCTCTTAGATTTTATTACAATTTAGACTGTTTTATTAAAATTAAGGTATTAATATCTAGAAAGTCACAAAGTGTGATTAAAAGTTTATTAAAAATTAGTGTTTAATTAAGATTTAAGGTTATATTCAAATTTCATTAAAATTTATAAAGCTTTATTCAAATTTCATTTAAATTTATAAAGCTTTAGGCCTATTCAAATTAAATCAAAATTTATCCTTTTATTAAAATTTCATTAAAATTTAGTTTTATTCAAATTATAAAATTAAAAATTACTAGAATTTAGATTATTTTAACTTTTTATGAAAAAAAAAGTACCCGTACGTTTAGAATTTTAGGAAACTTGATCTAAATTAATGAATTTTAATTAAAAAAATCCCTTTTCATCTAAATTTATAGATTCCAATCAAAACAAAATGCCTTTTGATCCAAATTGAATAGCTTTTGTCGAGATTGTGACAAAGGTTTTGTTAAAAAGTACAAAGTTTTATTAAAACACTTTGAAATGTACCTAGCAGCACCAGGTGCAAAGGAGTCTGGCCCTCCAGGTTCGGTTCGTTCACTTTGGCTCCGTTGGCGCACATCATCTTGACCCATGAGGCGCCCGACGGAAGCGTGCACGCCACCTGCAACGCCGTCGTCTGCAGCTTCTGCCACAACATACAACACGGAAGCGACTTTATAGACTTTGTAATTTCACTTCAGTTCAACATATCTGGGCCTAGCGTAGGCCTACCAATTAATCGATTAGGCCTATTTCACTGATTCAATTAAAGCCGGGCCTGCGTTGTGGATGCATGTTTTGATTGTAGGCCTATTAGGCTCGGCGCTAGACTCTCCATGTTTGTAGGCCTATTTGTGAAATGTACATTTAGGCCTATCTCGCTTTTATCATCATCATCATCATCATCATCATCAGCATCTCTCACTCACTGCTTCTGGTTTCCCAGTTTAGGCCTAGTTCACTTTTTGTTTTCTTTCTTTCTATTGAGTCTATGATACTTTCGCTGCTGCTGCTGCTGCTGCTGCAGAGTCAGTCAGAGTGGGAGGTTAACGACACCGTTACGTTTAGGCCTCTACCCGATTACTCGTCATCATCGCCATCATCATCATCATCATCATCATCATCATGGGAAGAAGAAAAAATAGGCCTAAAGCTGTGCCATGAGCTCGCAATGGCGGGAACAATCAGCTGGTTGGCTGGCGAGCAAATCGATGTGCGAAATTGAACTCTCGTTTAGACCCCCACCCAACACACTAACTCGTTACGCCTACAGGAACTACTATAAGTAAACTCATCCTCAGATTGGGCAGGCCTAATTGGAATTTAATTTTAGGCCTACTTCATAGCTTCGATTTTGCTTTAGGCGGACGCTAATTTCTTATTTGGACTAGGCCGCATAGCGTGATCAAAACATGCTTTTAAATTATGCGCTTTATGCTTTATTAACAAACGTACCATGTGTAAATTCCGAAAAAAAGCATAATTGTACTTTTATAAAAAAAAAGCACATTTGGAATAGGCCTATTACAATATGCTCTTTAAATGAACTAGGCCTGATGCATGTTTTAGTGTGCTTTCATAATTCGAAAATCTTGCTTTATAAGCATTAAAAGCATATTTATATTACAAAATATAAAAAGGAAAATTATGCAGCGTTCATTTAATAAGCGACTTGCAAAAATATTCAGTTAAATGGAAGCTATGCTTTAACGGGGAGCTCCCGTGGCTCAGTGGGTTAGAGCTCGCTTCAACTCCTGACCACTGGGGGTTAGGGGTTAGATTCCTTCCGGTATCCCTTGGGTCTCTTGGTTCTGCTAGCGCCTAGGGGTCTGTAATTGGGTCCACAGGACCTGTTGACCCCGAAATCCTGTCATTATCATTAACATGTTTCATTTGAGAATATGCTTATATAATGCTTTATAAACATTATAGCATATTTTATATTCCAATAAATGCTTTTAGAAAAAAGATTAATAGATAAAAAAGGCAAATAATGCACTTTATGCTTTTCAATGTGCATTTTATGCTTTCTGAATGTACATAATCCTGCACATGATGCATACTTGCATATGTAGTGCGTATGTACATGTATTTGCATGCTTATTTCGAGCTTTTCATAGTGCATATAAATCCGGACTCCCTAGTACGATGATGCACGATCCAATAACTCTCAGTTTGCAATTAATTCCTGAATTCCGCGTTGTTTGCCCTCAAAAGTGAGCCGTGAGCGTTTCTTACCGAGCTAGCTTTTATCGATGCCAAGCGAAAGTGTCAAGGAACTCGCCGGAGAGGTTCTCAACAGTCGGCCCGCGTGCTCCGCGCTCTGCTTTTGCACTAAAAGTGCTCTTTCTGTTCATTAACCCTTTATTATTTCTACCCGCGCGCGCACACACACACAATTGAAGCGTTTTTTTATTATTTTTAGCTTTGCCCCCCTCCCACCTGCAGGATTTTTATTTTATTTTATTGTTTGTTGCTTTCTTTGACGTTGTGAACTGAATCATGTTTCCTTCTCGAAGGAAGTTAACGGTTGTTGGCTTGTTGGCTCGGCCCTCACTCACACTCAAGGCGGACTTTCCTTTCCCTTGCTTTCCTTCCTTCTCCGCCCAACGGCGGCCACCACCTAATAAAGGAAACCGCCTCGCTAATTTAGGCTTTTGCGCAGCGTAAACACCCGTCCGTCCGTCCGAATGCACACAAACAAGTAGTGTCCCAATTCATGTTTGTTTTTTCTAATTAATTCCTAATTCATGAATAAACAACCACTGGAAAGTAATAAATTCTGAATTGGTTAATTCTGGACTGCAATCTGGAGCATTGGGCGGACGGACGGCGCTTGACTTTAACTGAGATAACGTCACGTGTTATATATATCAGATTATGTCAATTTAGAAATTCTATTTAAATTTATTCTGTCACAAAAAAACTAAGCAAATTTTAAAATTTATATTAAATATACTGCTGAAGATTTGAATTGTTTATAAAACTTTAAATTGCTTTCCGACCAGGATTTAAATTCGTAAATCGAAATAAATGTATAATCCTGACGAAAAATACAATTAAATGCATAAACAATTTTAAATATTTTAATATGAAAAGTCTGTCAATTTTTAATAGAATTTTGGCCAAAATAAAATGTATTTTAATCTATTAGTTTAAATCAAGGCTATTTCAGTCACCATTTATTTGTATTTGGCAAAAATTAAACCAAATTCTTAAGAAACAATGGCTACAAACTATTTTTATGCATGTAACTAAGGAAATCTAAAAATTGAGATCGAAATGGAAATTTTACTTAATATTTTATTTAAAATATTAAATTTGAAATAAATTTGATGAAATTGGCCATTTGTTTCTTAAGAGTTTGTAAATTTTGAAATAAACAGGCCTGTTCATTTCAAAATTTACAATTTCCTTTTATTTTAATGCTGGGGCAGAGGTGGGGGGACAAGGGGCAAGTGAGTCATTGCCCCACTAATTTAAACTGTGAGCTCAGCAATTAGCTTCCTGTTTAACCACGTTGCGCATTTTTGGCATTTTCTACGGCAGGCCTAGATCATCAGTATTTATCGCAGGCCTAATGGGCCTGCTCTAGGCCTTTTGGAAGGCAGACGAATATTTGTGAACGCGATAAGCCTAATCGAGTTACTTTGGCGCTTATCTCGATGTCGATTTAATTTATCTACGCATAGCTGGGCCGCGCGATTCATTAATTGTGACGCGCGATGCGACGCGACGCGGAACAAGACGGCTCGCTCGCGTGGCGGCGCTGCCGTCGCTTGTTGACCCCTTAACGACACATCTCCGTGTGTTCTTTTCGAGTCCAATGGAAAAAGACAATGACCCCAGACAGTGTCGACGACAGTCAACAGCTAACTAGCTTTTCCAAAGATTTTTTCTGCATCGCTCGCGTCTTCCTTCCTGTTCCTCCTAGTAGCTAATTTGTCGGGCGGCCATCTTGAATGCGCAACATTTCCATCCATTACGTGTGCGTAACCTAATTTTCCCTTTCTCTCGCGAGACAAACGCGCGCATTTTTCACTCTCCAAATCCAACAATATGGTTTTTTTGCCCCTTGGTGAGTGAACTCGTTTCGCAGAGTTGTTGTTTTATTTTTATTTTCTGGCCCACCTGGAGGTGGGGAGATATTCGTGTTCGCAAATTCTCCACTCTTGTTCGTGTTCACGCTTAGCTAACATTAACCAGCTTGTCAGCCTACAGATATTGCTCCGTTAGAGGCGCCGCGCGTGGACACTCTTTGAAATCCCATTGGTCCTGGTGCAAACAAAGACTTGGGGCGCAACTGACGTTCGTCCTCGTCAAAAGCGTTTGTTCGTGTGTCTCTGGACAATGGGCATTGCTGCAGATGTTGGGTCTGGAGCAGTGTTGCGGGCGAAAGCAGACGACACTTGGCAAATGGTAGGCCTACCTGCAAGTAACACTCTAGGTAATTCTAAGCCTACGCCAATTGTTGTTGTTGGAACACCGTCAACTAAACGCCCATGATGACTGACGCCCTTGCAGGAATATTGTCAGGAAGAGAAGGGAGCGTCGGTTGCTTTTGCTAAACGTGGGAGGCGTGTAAACTACTTAACTATAGCCTAGTTAAGCCCGGAGCTTACCTGTATCCTAAGATGGCTGTCGATGTTGTACTTTGTCGTAAACAAATCGGCCATGGGCACGTGGGTGTCGCAGACGACGCAGTTGCGATGATGAACGGCATCGCCACGTTTGTTGTTAAAGTCCGTCGTCGACACTGTTCAAACGTACAATTATTTTTACCCAATTCGCCAAGTTTCCCTTAAATTGCAATCAAATATACCGAATTTTCATTTATCTTACTAAATTGCAATTACATTTAGCGAGTTTTCATTAATACTTCTTTAACTTTAAAGTAATTTTCATGAATTTTACGAAATTTAACGAATTTCCGAAAGATTTACCAGATTTAAAGCCAACTGTCAGTAAATTTACTAAATATTTATAAAACTTACCAAATTTCCATAACATCTTCAATATTACGTTTAAATTTATTAAATTAAGATCAAATTTACCAACTTTTTATAAATAAAATATTTTCATTAGATTTACCAAATTTCCATCAAACTCTCATCAAATTCACGGTATTTACCAAAGTTTCATTTAAATTTAACTAAAATTTCATCCAATTTACCAAATTTGGATATGAATTCAAAAGGTTCGTCAAGCTGTAAACGAATATTTATAAAATTTAAAAAAATTAACGAAATTAACGAAGATTTCAAAGATAAATTCATGAATTAAACTAAGATCTCTAAAATTTGACAAACTTAATAATTTCGATATGCATATCGATGCTGAATCTCATTTATCGAAGCCATTCAGTACCTGGGAAGGTGATTGTGCAGTTGTTGGTGAGTTGCGGAAGCCCCAGCTCCGTGAAGGGCATCGCGTGATGTTGGCGTCGTTCCAGCGCCACGGACGACAACCTCTGATGGTGGTAGTGATGGTGGACATGACCATGGACATGAGCGGACGTCGAAATCGTCATTCCGATCGCACTTGCAACACTAATGTGATGATGATGATTGGCACCATTGGTGGTCGTCGACAGACTGAGCACGGCCGCCGGACTGACCAGCTGCACGCTGCTGCCACTACCGCCGCCGCCGCTCATGGCCGCGTCGTTTTCGGCCACGAATTTCGGCAACGCCGGGAAGAGAAATTCGCGTTCCAGTTCGCCGCCGTGGATTTCCTGCAGGGCGTTGCACATTTCACGAGGAGCGCTGGACAAATCACAAACAAAACAAGTCATGGATGTTGCAGACGACAGAAACAAATCAACAAATATAGAAATCAATGATTGCGCGCGTTGTGTCGCTTTTGCAACATTTTCGCGATAATTTGTTGTTTTTGCGATATTTTTCGCTAGAATTGACTCAGCGTGGGTAGGGGGCTGGCACGATGGTTCAATCGACTTCATCGTGTGTAAAGGTGGCTCCACATGGACGAATTTTCCAGCGAATTTCTCGCGAACTCCAGCGAATTTCCGTTAAAAAGGTGTCACGACCATCGCGAACGCCAGCGAACAGCCGCGAATTTCTGCCGAACTTTTGCCGCAGTTCTGCAGCCAATCAAAACAGCGGATTTTTTCAGCGGATATCAGCTGGTGTTTTTCCGGGGAAATTTTCCTGCAGATAGCAGGAAATGACATCATAGTTCGCTGAAGAATTCGCTGGCCAGATTGCGTCCCATTTGAAATGGTTATTCGCGGCATGACGTCAAAATTCGCTGGAGTTCGCCGCGAATTTCGCTGCTGGTCACTGCAGTTCGTCCATGTGGAACCACCTTTAGGGTCAATGTATAGTTTCAAACTTTAATTTTAAAGCATGAGTCAAAAGACATACAGGCCTAGAACAAAAAACTGCAACGCCCAGCATTATATGAGTCATACTTGAGTGTCACTTGAGAGCATGCGACTAGAAATCAAGCGGTTCTGAGGCCTTATGTGTGTGCGCCCGGCAAACGACCAAACGAACGACGACAATAACTGAACAGAATTTCGCCCTTTTGATCTAATGACTTTTAGAGCTGTCTCGACTTGAAAAGATCCCAAGACATGCTGAGATTACAAAAGTCATTTTACCATTCAGAGAGAGTGGAGAAATGACTTAAGTCATCAGAGCCTGTCTAGGGATTTTTTCAACTCGAGACAGCCCTAAAAGTCATTCTCTAGTCCTTCGCGCCGGCATTCCCAACTACGCATCTTGATTGTCCGACCGAGCGAAGGACCATCAGCGGACACAAATGGCACGGCGCTATGGATGGAGGGACAAATACACCGATATTTTGAAAACATCGACTTTTTTACATGACTCAACACACGTTAAAACATCGGTGTATACAAAACATCGATGCGTTTGGCCATGCCTAGCAGCGCCAATAGGAAGCTACGCTTTGCACTTCGTACAGGGTGATCACAAACTTCAGCTAACAGTAAAAACTGACTGGAGTCCTCGCTTCGCTCGGACAATTTCTATTACGACTCTAGGCCTAGTTTATTTTTTTGAGAAATAGACACCAGGCAGAGCGAGAGACAGCGGATTAGCTTAATCCGATCGCGAGGGGGATTAACGTCGCGCGCGGCTCAGAACAGACGATGACTGCTGATTAGGACGATGATACTGAGACCGGCTACAATAAGACCGACTACTGCGGCAACAAATGTGGTTTTAAGGGGTTTTCTCGTCGTCGTTGTTGTTGTTGTTTAGAAGGTTCGTTGTCTCCTACCGTAGTCCATAGGCCTACTGTCGGCCAAGTCTCTCTGGCTGGCTAGGAAGGAAGCAAAAGCGCGTTCAGTTTTTATTTAATTTTTTCCATTTCTGATGAAGAGTTCATGACCCTCCCGGCTCGGCTGCATCAGAGATGCATTGACCCCACCCAGATACGTCGATCATCTGTGCAACTTCCCCGTCGCGGCTCGGCCTCCCTTCGCCCCTCCAGTCGACACCCACCCCCGCATTAATTCAACATTTGCGCATGTTTTCAAATCAATCTCTGCGCAACTGTATTAAAGGGGGAGTGTTATTCACTTGGATTAAAAGTCTATTTTACAAATGTTTTTAAAATAAGTATCGGAGCGTAGTTATTTTTGCGGTTTTCATTAGATTTCGCAAACATTTTTCAATTCAGAATGCATGTTGTTGTTGAAAAAGCGAAAATTTAATGACAACTGAGCCATCCTTTAATGTAGGCCTATTACAAATTTATATTTGCTTCTGTTTGACTGTTTGTTGTTGTTGTTTGCTCGCAGGTCCAATCGTCATCCAAGGAGGACAAACATCGAGCCGCGAAACAGGACCTCAGCAGGATATCAACAACAAGCTACAGTCACGGGGCAAAGGTATTTAAACCCGGCTGCGTTTATTTTTTCCTTCTGTGCTCGAATAAGAGTGACTAAGCTGTGAGCAATATCCTTTGGATTGGCTGGTGTCAGTTAGGCTTAGTGATTGACCTCACACTGAGTGGTTTTCACAGACGGCCGGAATCGCACATCTCAGGCCTGTCTCGAGTCAAGACGGCTTGAGCAACTTCCGCGCTTATGAAGGGAGATTACAGTCAAGATTCGTGAGAGCACGTGCGCGCAGGTGATAACTAATTTGGACCGCAATCTCCCTTCATACCAGGAAGTTGCTAAAGCTGTCTTGACTCGAGATAGTTCAGACAGATGCCGCAGTATCATACTCTTCACTGCTCTATGAGCTCCGACTAAGGTGACTTGACTTGGACTTCTTCCAATTTCACAAAGTGCTTTCTGTATTAAATGCATCGCCGCCTGGCGGTGGCTCCATTCAGGTAAGACGAGATCTTAATTGAGACAAGCCGAAGCTTAATTGCATTCAAGGAAGCACTCATTCCCAGGCAAAAGTCCTGACAGGTTGTCATTCGACTAGCCCGGCAACCCACTCTTGTGCGACGAGACACGCATTGTCAGATCAGGACTTCCTGGAGGCACGACTGTCACGCTCCAATACGGTTTAATTGCTTAAAACTTGAATTGAATTCAACTAGAGTAGGCCTAATCGATTCTGCATTGTTGACGAGGCGCTTCCTTAAAGGGGGGAATCCAACTCCCACTTGAGAACATTTTGCTTGTGCCTGGGGAAACAAGACGAACGTCCATGTGGTATGCGCGGGATTCGAACCTCATGCACTCGTCTCTCGCTCGGACATTCTTAGTATTGCGCACGAATAGCCTAGTCAGTTATCGCCGTTTTATTTCCCCCTCGTTTTTTATGTGCCGTGTGGTCTCGTCGCGCGAAAATTCGCTTTTCCAATGATTGCTTTTGAGCGAAACTTAAGCCTTTGTCAAATTTGAGCTGTAACCCTGCTTTAAATTTGTCAAATGTACAAGCTGGGCTTAAATTTTGAAAAGCGAATTTTCGCGCGGCAGCTGGACGCAAACCTTAATGTTTGAGTCTCCTTTAAGTAGGCGCATGCAAAAATAATTGGTCTTCTGCCCACTCTGACCCCTCTGGCCCATCGTCCTGTCCGCGAAGATTTAATGCCGAAGGTTTCTAGAGCAAAGTGAAGTCGAAGCGAACCTCGCTGATCGGAAGGCGAGCATCTGCGTGGACGCCGTCTGCGGGTGAGGCTGCGGTGGCGGTGGCGGCGGAGGAGCCACCGCGGCGGACTCGACGAACAGATCCCCGCTGTGCACCATCCTTCGACGGCCTGTCTGTTTCCACTCTGAAGGAATTGTTTCTCACGAGTCCTCGATTCCCCGAAAATAGAAATCAATTTTGTTCCAAACACTATTGCAGCTATTTCACGTCACTGATGGTCAAAAAGGCACAATTCGATGCCATCAGGTCGTTGTCTGGGCACGATTCCGTCTTCCATCGGCTGTTCCTGCTGGATCCTGCTGCAGGATCGTCGTCGCCATCGTCGCCGCTGCGTGCGGCCAGCTTCGTCCATCAGCTGTTGCTGGTCGCTGCCCGCCATCGTGACTGACGCACGCACGCACAAGCACGCTCAAGACGTCGTCCACGTCTTCTGGATGTGCACTCCGGACGGACTGTGATGGGCTCGACACGTCCAACGCCCGTCTTTGTGCAGCGCGCCGACGACGTCCGTCACCGACAGAGCCTCACTTTAGTGTGCACTCTTGGCTCGCTTTCTCTCCACTCTCAGTGCTCTGGTCTGGTTGGTTGTCGTCGTTGCCCTCAGCTGAACTCTCTCTCGATAGCGTGGATTGTTGTGCGGAAGAGAGAATGGGAGCGAGCTGTGGCTGCAGAGGCTTCCAATAGCGGCGAAGGTGGGCTGCCTGGAGGGTGGCCAGCGTGCGGCACCCACTGGGCCGCTTAATTCTTATCAGTGTGCGTGCAGGTCGTCGTCGAGCTCTGACGACCGACGATTGAGGTAACTGCCCTACCGCCCAATGTCATCTCCGTCCTCCTCCAGAGTTCACTCGAGTAGTTTTCATTCTTGTAATTGTGCACGAAATGTGCAATTTGACGATTGTGACGCAATCAGATTAGGCCCGTTTCCAACATTTGAAGCTTAAGCTGATGGATTTTCGAAAGCAGCGTTGAATTCAGACTTTCTTTTTTGCCCCCAATGAGGAATGTATATAAAAAAAGCGGGCAAATGCAAATAATATCATTCATAAATATCATTATTGTCCGAGCGAGCGAAGCGAGCGCGAGCTTTTTTCTGTTATTTGTGACAATTTGTAGTTTTTTTAGCGACCAGTATCGAAGATAATTTCATACATTGTTCGTGTTTAACATTGTACACCCTGTAATATTTTCTAGGCGGCTGCTCAATGTTGATTCAATGGAAAAGTTTACTTTTAATGGCGGACAGCAGACGACTTTCATTTTCGGTTTACATTGTGTACCGGGTATAGCGGAATATTAACTCTGGAAGAAATCTGACTTTTATGCAAATTACCTGGAAAATTTGCATTTATCCGGTAAAAATCTGACTTGAATGCAAATTACCTGGAAATTTTAAACAAATTCAGATTTTTAGCAGATGATTTAAATGTTCCAGGTAATTTGCATTTATCTGGCAAAAATGAGGATTCTGGATAGACGGCGAGCAGGCATATTTGACAAATGAGTCGAAATGACGTCATTATTTGGCGTTCCGTTGACGTTTTTACGCGTCCGTAGCTTATCTTCCGTCTATTAGCAGGCCAGCTAGGCCTACTTAGCTTCAGGCAATACCTGAACAAGGTGGTGGATGATGATGATGGTCATCCTGGCGGTTTGGCGTCTTTGGACATTGGCTGAGGGGTGAAATTCGCAAAGAAAGTAAAAATTAATGGTTTCTGAAGTCTTGGCGTTTGAGAGAGGGGCTTTTGCCCTGACGTGACTGTCCAACCACCCCAAGTTCGCCCTGCGGTCAAATCCAGTGTGGTACCGTTACGTCCACGTCCCTCGCTCTTTTCAGCACGAAAGGAGAGGAAAAAACAGAAGAATGGCCAAATGGGATTATAGGCGGTCTTTGTGAAGACCATTGCGAACTGAGGACGACAGTGCGTCCGGAGGCACTGATGGACAGACGGGAGGAGGATCATCGGATGGGCGATGTCCCGTGAACTATCTTTTCTCCACTGGTCACTGACACCCCCGCGTGTGTCTACTTTGTGTCCAATTTTTTCTGTCTTCAATTTGAACTTGATGGAGCTGTGGTGATCAGCAGCCGCACGCTCTTGCAGTTGGACTCTTGGAAGCTGCTGAAGACGTCATTTGTCTTAATTTTTATTCCTCGTTTCTTGAGCCGCGAGAGACTCGCAAGACCCGGAGGAGGTCAAGACACTCGAAGCCGGGGAGGTCGTGGACTCTTCCTTTCATACTGCTACTACTTCACTAGGGCTGGTAGCGCCAAGCTTTTTAGCGAAACCCGAGCACGACCTGGAGACTTGTCTTTCCAACGCAATCCTAAGACAGTCTCAAGTTGCGTTCAACTTTATTCCTAGGAGCGATAGTGTCGACACGACACTTGAATGAGACTCATGCTGGAATCACTAATGACTTTTAGAGCTGTCTCGACTTGAAAAAATCCCAAGATAATACATCATTTTACTATTCAGAGAGAGAGAGTGCAGAAATTACGTTATCACAGCCTGTCTTCTGATTTTCTCCGCACTATGATTTCATGCCATGCTACCAGCCCAATGGACCACGTAAACCGGAAATTGCCTCGTCGTCTGCTATCCACCATTAAAAGTAAACTTTGCCATTGAATCAACATTGAGCAGCCGCCATGAAAGGGAAACGGGGTCGCGATTTAACATCGAGCGCCTCGGCGCTTCTAGTGGCGAAAATGTGAAGCCTGAAAATGTTACAGGGTGTATAGGTAAAAGCAATACATTCTGCTCGACGGGAACGCAGGATCTTCCAGTAGGCCTAATGTGTCTCATCGCATGAGACGTGTTTTTATTATTCCCTCACTACTCGAAATAAAAAGCAACTGGGGAGAGAGATATTGCAAAGGGCCATTCAACCCTGGATTACCCCTCCCTCCCCACCTCCCGAACACACACAAGATTGGTTTTAGGGATTTTTGTTGCCAACAACAGGAGCAGAGCCTTTGTAAAGCCTTCAGATCAGGCGCTTCCGCGCCCGGCCGGGCTAAAGGTGGTCAAAAAGGACTTGCCCAGACCGTGGGAAAAACTTTAAACACCGCTATAATGTAATTGCTCATTTATTCTTTGTAAATTGAGTCAAATTTGAGGTCAATTTCATCATTTGGCTTTTTTTAATGCTTTAAGCAGGCCAAGAACGAGCGAGCGAAGCAAGCCAGGCTCTTTTATCGCAGTTTTTACAATTTTTAATGCAGAACATTTCTGATTCTGACACTATATACGTATTGAACAACAGGAGGAAATAAAAATGTGAAATTATTCATTGTCCGAGCGAGCGAGGACTTTTACAAAGGTTTTTTCTGTTACATTTTTCATTGGGTTTTGAAACACTTTTTTCAAGTTTCTCAAATTATCACAGTTTTTTCATAAGGGGGTCAGGGAAAGTCTTCACCGAGGCGGAATTATTTTATTCGATCGAGGGGGAAATTCCCTCCCAGTTACCCATTGAACTAATGCAACACTTGGCTGAATTCAAGATTGGAAATATTTCGTCGTCTGCTTGCATTGCCGGACTTTTGCCCACCGGGCGGCTGGGCGAATGTAAGCCGGGCAAAACTTGAACTTTGCTTCAAATTCCCCCATTCTTCCTCCTCGTAACAGGGACGTAAGCAGAATTCGGGCCCCGTGAATGCGGGTCCGTGTGCGGGTTGCATGCTAATGAATGAAGGATGGAGGGAAGAGGGTCCTTGTTGTGTGCCTGCCTGCGTCTGTGTAGATAACTGTATTTTGTTTGGGCGGGTAGGGGGGGGGGAGGAATTGAGGTTATTTAAGGTTACCGGGTGCATATTTGGCCCTTGTTAAAGGTCACGACGCGAGGTCACCGACTCGACTTCACAAAGTTCGCTTCTTGGATGCATTTGGCCTTTTTACTCAGCTCAACTGCAGACTCACTTGTGGAGGGAGGGACAGAGAGATTGTCACGTGGACGAACAGAACTAAGCCCACTTCCGGTTGCCATTGCCTCGTCGTCCAAATCAAAAGTTCCAGATTCGATTTGTTAAAATCCAGCAAGCATAAAAACATGAGGCACAAAGCATTAAAATCATATTTTATTCTAAGAAATAAAAAGAAAATATTTTTGCTCGCCGCATCGTGCTTTTAAGAACTAAGGTGAACGGACTCTGATCTTCGTAGACAACAACATCGCAACTAAAGTATAAAGTTCCCAAAGCATGGTGGTGTCGGACTGTCGGTAATCAGACAACGTGTGGTGGTTGTCTCGATGATGATGATGATGATGCCCCTCCAAAATAATAAATGATAAAAAAATATATACGGAAACGAACAAAAAAACTATATTTAAGCAGAAAAAGATACACGAACAAAAAAATAAGAAAAAAATCAGTCTAATTTTAATCTGCGATGTTCACACGCGTGCATACAAAGCAAGTTGTTTTACTCGAGCTGAGCAGTCAGTCGGACGTGTTTGTCAACGCATGAAAGCCTTTTGTTGTGATATGGTTGAACAAAAAATGGTTTTTTTGTTGCTCATGAACACACGAAACCTTGATAATCTGTGATTTAAAACCACAAAAAAGAATTAAAAACAAGAAAGAATGAAAAAAAAAATGGCTAATAAAAAAATCATATTTCAAGAAAAACATCCCCACCTCGCTTTTCTGTTTTAGCCACCAGACGGAGCGAATTTTCCAAGTTTCACACGGACGACGACCCTTTTGCTGAAAATTTCGCGTGCGAAATTGATCACGTGACCACTTTTGACCAGTAAACACGTGAGAAAAATGGTCGCGTGCGAATTTAACGGAAGGTCGCTGCAAAATTCGTCCGCCTTGAAACCAGCTTTGATTGCAAGCCGTCTGGGCGGCCATTTTCTTTTTCTTTGTTTTGATTTTTGAACTAAAAAAGAAACAAATAAAAAACTCCATTCGTGTTTGCATGTATATGATATGATACGTTTGCTTGCGTGTCTTTGACATTGCTCTCCAACGGTGACGTTAAAAAGGTCAAACCGAAAAATGTTGATTTGCGCAATTCAACACCTCGACAGGCGTGTAAATAGTCTCTGCAAGTTTTGCTGGAATTTAGATCTGACAAGATCATCGCTGCCTCCGCCCTTCAACAACAACAACAACAAGAAAATGTCTTTCTTTCAGGCCTATGCCTAATTCAGCATACAGAAACAATTAGGCCTAGCATGTTTAGCGATTGCAGCTCGGCTACCACTAGCTTACTGTGTGACTTAACTACCGGAAGGTCCTACTTTATTGAGATAAGAGAACAAAAATTAACTACTCGAGTAGGCCTAATTTGATAAGATCTGGAACAACATTTTTGAAGAGACAACAATTTAGGCGTTGCGTACATACTCGTAGTACCGGTAGTAGTCCTCCACAGTACGTTGACGACATGCGTTTAGCGTCATCAAACTCATCAGTCACACCATGATAAATGCAACTGCCTGTAAACGTGAAGAAAATGCGCTGAAAATAAAGCGAAAACTTAACTGCCGTTAAAAATTCTTACTGCTTTATGGTTAGGTTTTCAGATGGGTATTTTCCACAAATGTTAAAAAAATATTGACGTATTACAGTATCTCGGAAATAGAGGATCGATGTTAATCGATATTTAGTGGGAAAATATCGAGATCGAGTGAAATTATCGAGATTTAACGCAATTTAAAGACTTTTTTTTGCAGAAATAGGGAAATTTTAAACAATCAAATGGGGAAACATATTTTAGCATGGCAGCACTGTTCACCAGTCCAGGCCTACTTAATCCTTAGTTTATAATTTTTTTTTTTTTCCAAGTAGCCTATATTTTTATTATTTTACAATATTTCACTTCAGAAATCAAAATATCGAGTTGAGAATGGAATTGCTAACCTAAATTTTGCAACGAAATCACCAAGAAAACTTCGAGTAGGCCTATAGACCATGGCACAAATGGCGTTTCCGGTCAGGCCCATGCTAATATCAATTAGGCTAACTCATGTGTCGTAGAGATTTTTGTGCAAAACAAGTGCAACCATGAACTTGAGTTGGTACATTTGGCAATGAAATTTTAAGTTTCAATGAATTTCGCTTGCGAACCTCATAGGTAGGCTATCTACATTGTAAAGTAAAACTGCACAGTCACCTGTGTGCGTGTGTGTGTGCAAAAAAATGGAGCAAAAAAGTGATTGCTTTTTTTTTAAAGAAATTGAAACAATTAAAACACCTTTACAAGATCAGCTAAAAAGAACCGTAGCCGAAAGGTCTATCGATGTGAAAATCAAATTTTAAAAAATACAGGGTGATCCATTTTGGGAAATTTAAGAAACCATGATCCATTTTGAAGCGCTCTTTGATTTAAATTACGTAAAAATCATCACGAAAGGACTTTACAAGCCACCGTAGTTAATGTCAAACGTTTATAAAGTTTTATAAAGTTTTGGACTTGTAAGTGTACAAAATTTAATGTGACAAAAAAAAATCAAATGAATTTGAATGAAAACGGTTTTAAAAAAGTCAAAATGACTTAAAAAAGTCCTCACTCGTTTCAAACGCAAAGAAATTAGATAATAATTAAAAATTGTTAAAATCAAGATAAAAAAACCCATGATGGAAATGAATACAACTGTTCAAAAAAGTTTCAAAATCGTTATAAAAAAAGATCCTAAGTAAATAATTATAAACAAAAAACAAGTAATCATTAATAAATAATTATAACATTTATTAAG
>JAQIYI010000142.1:0-27722 GCA_034700265.1 Polyzonium germanicum
AATTCTTATTACCGTAACTATTTATTGATTAGTTGTTATAAATTATTTATTGCTTAATTGTTATACAATTTAAATTATAATTTATTTATTAATTAAAATTAATGACAATGATTATGAGGTAACGAATTAATAATCATAAAGTCATTGATTATGCCTAAATTAATTTATTTATTTGTTGATAGTTTAGTTAAGTAATATATTATTTATTTAGCCACATTAGAATTTTCATTTGTAATTAGTTTTCTACCTTTTTTTCATTTCAGGTTTTCAAATATGTGAGCTTCAATAAAACAATGACGCAACTTTCCACAACGTTATCAAAGGTAATTTCTTTGTAATTATTACAAAATACCGTACATTAAACGGTCTAATCAACGTTTTACAAATTTCTTCGATTGAAAGTGTGCAAAGGATGTCGGTGGTTTCGGACTCATGTTTTGCATCGTGTTCTTGGCTTACGCTCAGCTTGGCTATCTCTTGTTCGGCGCTCAGCTCTACGAATTCAGCAGATTCCACTTGTCCATGTAAACAGAATATAACCTTAGATAATTTAAATAATTGGAACAATAACTAAAAGAAATAGAAGACAAAAATGTCCATAAAAACACATAAGATAAGAAATAGATAATAAAAAAATAATGATTTCTTGCCTCTACAGCTTCACGTTGCTGCGGCTTATTTTGGGAGATTTCGATTTCGACGCCATGCGTGAAACGAATCGCATCATGGGCTCCCTATATTTCGTCAGCTACGTGTTCGTCGTCTTTTTTATTCTGCTCGTAAGTCAATTCTCCGCTAATTATACATTTTCAAAGACATCGGACTAATATTGCAACTACATGTAGTGTGGTATTTTTTTTTCTTTTTTTTAACGTTTCCAATATTATTATGTCCACGCAGAATATGTTCTTGGCCATCATCAACGACACTTATACCGAAGTAAAAGCCGAACTTGACAAGAAACCTGATAAACGCGAGTTCGTCATGCAACTCAAAAAGGTACATCATCATCATCATCTTTAAGTTTGTATGATTAATAGTTCAATTGTAAATCTTGATTTTTTTCAAAGCGAGACTGTATTTTGCATAAATTAAAATAATTTCGCTCTGATACATTTATTTTAAGAAATAAGATTTATTTAGGCCTTTTTATTTTCATTCATTTTTATTTATTATTTGTTTTTGTTTTAAATTTATTTTATTGTACCGGTATTATTAATTATATGCTTATTTTGTTTTTATTATTTAATTTGCATATATGGTACATGTACATTGTATATTCATTTAGCGTATTTTAAAAACTGAATTTATTTCTTTGATTATTACTGGGCATTGAATATTTGCTTATTTATTTTACAAATACGCGTTTTCAGGTTTACTACAAAGTGATTGGATTTTTATTTCCACGACGACCGGATACAGAAAGCAGTTCTTCACATAGGTGAGTTTCGAAACGAAGAGCTACAGTTTAAAATAGTTTCCAATAAAGAAGCCAAGATCATGCTAATTGTATTCACATTAGGCTTGAATATCTATTATAAGTAGCGGGGGTATTTCCTGTTTTGATATTTATTTCATGTTTTTTTTTCAGTCATACTGAGTCAAAGTTGGATTCTGCTGAGCGAAATTCTTCGCGCAGCGAATCATCGGGCTCAAAGGTATAGCGGTGAAATTTTATTGAAATTACAAATAGGCCTAGAATTTTTCGGTTTAAACAATATTGTCAATTAGTAATATAATTTATTCCTTTAAAAATGTTTTTTTAATTTAAATTTATAGACGAGCTTAGGTTCAAAAGTCTCGAATGAAGAGACGGACGAAGACAACGAGTTAAATCAAGCTCAGTTTTTAATGACGAGCGAAAAAATCGAACGGTAAGTAGCTCTTAATTTAAGAAGAAATTTTTAAGTTAAACTGCTTTAATTAGTCAGCTGGTTTTGGCCACTGTTTTGCTCAGTCAGATTAATTTTTATAAACTAGGTTGTCAAACCGTGTGGACGATCTGGCTCATGAACTCGAGCAAGTTCAGAAAGCTCTGGTGGCCAAGCTGGACGCAATAGAGAAATACGTCAACAAGCTGAATTAATTATCACGTCCCTTCTCATGGAGTCAACCAGCTAGCTGATCAGCGATTATTTGGATTCACACAAAAATGCGGTAGGATCGGTACGGTGCCGGTACGTAAAGGCTAATTCGGCAAATTAAAGCAAATAAATCCACCTAAATGCATGTATTGAGCTTTTTGTTTGAAAAGAAAAAGTGTCCTTGCCGAAATATAATTTATGTTTCTATATTAAATGCTAAAAATAAAACAGCCTCCTCCATATGTGTAATAACCACGCGTTAAAATATAAAAACGCGTAAAAAATACATAAAAAATTGAAAATATTAGGTAAAAATATCAACATCCATGTATATGCCCCACAAGGAAATGAAATATATTTGAAATATATTGTGCTGTATGTAAAATAATGGCAAGTATTTTGAATATATTTTCAATATATTGCGCAAAAATATATTTTGAATATATTTTCCAAATATTTTCAATTGTATTGTGGAAAAAGATATATTTAATTTATTTTCCAAATATTGTTCAAAATAGTGATTTTTACAAACCAAGTATCGATACTTTAAGTACCTATACTTTCCATTTAGGTTAATGGTCAGTACTAAGGAGTTCTCAATACTTTTAGTATCGATACCTTGTATTTAGGAGTAAATACTCGATATGTCTGGTATCGGTACCTTGTATTTATGATGAAATACTCGATACTCTTAGTATCGATACCTCTGATTTAGGATTAAGTACTCGATACTATTGGTATCGATAATTTGTATTTAGGATGAAATACTCGATACCTTTCATATCGATACCTAAAATTGATAATGAAATATTCTACACGGTTTGTATCGATACCTTGGATTTAGGATGAAATACTCGATACTAAGGTATCAATACTAGGCAGTACTCGATACCTAGTGGTATCGTAATATCGCATAGTCTGGCAACACTGATAATCTCGTTTCTTCATTTTCCTTCCTTCGAATAAGCTGAATTGAATATATTTTGCGTTTCGATCGTCTCGTAATCGGCAAGAAAAGCGGCCATCGGCTGCTGAAAAGGCGTGTGTTAGCACAGCATGCGGGCTAAGGTGAGTTATGATATGAAATTAATTTCAATTCGCGAGTTTATGTTGTGTATTTTACAAACAATCTGGCAAGTAGGCCTAACCGCCAAATGCGACGTAGTAGACGCGGGCCTCGTGGCGGCCTAAATCAATTGTGCGCAACAAGGTTTATTTTTAATAGGTCCGTTAAATTGAGCATTTGTCGGCTTCCAGCCGCAATATCCGATATCTATTCTTATGAAACAAAATAAGAAATATCCTAACATTAAAAATATGCGTATAGGCCTATCTGCTTGCGTCGATAAGTGTCGTCACAATAAGCCATGTAAATTTTTAGGCTTCACATTTTGACCGCTATGAGCGGTGCAGTGCTCAAATGTTAAATCATGACCCAGTTTCCCTTTAATGGCGGCTGCTCAATGCTAGCTCAATTTGAGGGTTTTGCTTTTATGGTGGCTAGCAGACGACGCTCATTTCCGGTTTACATTGTGTATACTTTGTAATGCTCTTCAGGCATGTACAATCGAATATTTTGTCTCCTTTGCAAATTTCTCAGGACCCCCCTCATTGTGCATGCCAGGTGAACATTAATGCAGGAAGGAGTTTGTTTGCCCAACGTGGCAAACCAGGAGTGAATATCCTTGGGGGCCACGTTTTTTAACGTTGGACCTACCCTATATGCCCCCTGCGTTGAGTAATTTCGCTTCTAATTTATGATGTATTGATGTATTAACAGTGGCGCAAGAAGCGTATGCGCAGGTTGAAGCGCAAAAGGAGGAAGATGAGGGCAAGGTCCAAGTGAGAGAACCACGTGCAAGCCTCAACCTTATCATGAGTGAGTTTTGTCTTAATCATCAAGGTACCGAAAGTCTAAGCCTGGAATCACCAATGCCTTTTAGAGCTGTCTCGACTTGAAAACATCCCAATACCGGCTCTGATTACGTAATCATTTCCACATTCTCTCTGAATGGACCAATCACGTATTCTCACCAGTTTTGGGATTTTTTCAGGCCGAGACGGCTACGATAAAACGTCATTGTTCCATTCAGAGAGGATGTGGAAATGACGACGTAATGAGAGCCAGTCTTGGAATTCTTTCAAGCCGGGACAGCTCTTAAGTCATTCGTGATTCCAGTCATAAAGTCTTTACACTTTCACTAATCTAGTGTCTTGAAGCAAACTTGACAGGAATCCTCGCTCAGTCGGTGGCTGACTCTTGTTGAAGCACGTGGCCGATTGGAAAAAATTCGCGCTCGCTTTAGCCAAGGCCGGCGGCCCCCCCCCCCTCTTGAGTGTGGATACGTTGGTGCGGAGGAAAGAGCCTCATGACTGAAAACTGACAAAATATGCCTACTAAGCATAATCTAACCATTTACTATTATACTTTTTAGATAAAACATTTACAATACAAGAATCACTAGGCGAACTATGCGCGAGCTAAATTCAGAATTTTTTGTCTTGATCTAGAAATCATAACTCTGCTTACCTTAATATACAAACTACAATAATTAACTCAATATATTAATACATATAAATATTAAATAATTAATGTATTGTTTTCTTTTCTTAGATTAGGTGCAAACCTGTGAATGACCAAAACCCGACCCAACAATCAACATTCTTCACACACGGCTTGGCTTACACGATTTCCCGTTTGGATTTTGACATTTTGCGTACATGTAGGCCTACGATTTGCATTAAACACTGTGTCATATATGATTCTATTTATTTTGGGCTATTATTCATTAAACCCTGTTACATACATGTATGCAATTATATCGCGTAGTACCAATAGTATGCATGAATTGTAGCTGGTCTGCGCAAAAGAGTTCTCGTTGGATGACTTTGATTGACCGGAGCGTCCGCAGCGTCCCAGGTATTTTAATAGTTGTCCAAATCTCGGCTGAAATGTTATCAAACATTGATATTTATCGATTATTCGGCCGATTATTTATATTTTGTCAAAAAGAATTTAGGAAATTTAGAATTAAATAAAAACACTGAACAGCCAAATAAAGTGGAGCTAAGTGCCCAAGACCAAATTTTAGCTATATTTCCTTTTAGCTGTTATTCCGTAACTCCTATTATCTAAACATCGATATTTATCGTTAAATGCGATTTATAGGTAAATGCTAAATAACGACGCAAATATAGCTAAAACTCGCATTTGGCTGTTCGGCTTTTAACTATTTTTTTTGCTCATTTAGGCCTGAATCACTAATTCAAATCAGAGACCTGCCTCGAACCAAGACTGCATTAGCAACTAGACTCAAATCGTTTTGAAAGCCAAATGGATTTGCGTTGGGTCCATGTATCAGCGGTAACTGTAGATGGAACTTAATTTTGATCTTAACCGGAAGTTGCTAAAGCTGTCTTGACTCAAGACAGGTCTGAAATCTGCACTAGTGATTCCGCCGGCCTAAATCGCGCTTAATTTTTGCTCTTAATTCATTTAGCTCCACTTTGTTTAGCTGATCGGCATTTACTTGTAACTCGACTTCTATTTTGCTCTTATTTCATTTAGTTTAATTCTATTTAGCTACTTCCATTTAGCTGCTCTCCAAACAAGTTCTAGGGATTTTCGGGAATTGTTGGTTGGCAACACTGGTCGCTCTGCAGTGATCCAAGATGGCGTTTCTTCTAATGTTTTACTCTTTTTCAACGAATTCATTCTGAGTTTTTTCCATTTTATTTTCATTGGTTTTTTCTAGCCTGTTTTTCAGCAAAGAAAACGGAATAAAACTCATTTTATGCCACTTCCGCAGAGGAGTTTTATCGTCTGACTCGAGACATGATTATTCAGGAGCCTGTTCAGGTAATCGGCTTATGCGGTTAGGCCTAAATTGAAAGTAGGCCTAAAACATATCTGGTAGGCCTAGGCCTAGATTCGTTCGCGATTTGCGAATCCTGAGTGAAAAAAAAGTAGAAATTGCGCATTTCGCGTGAATTTTACGCACTTCTTAGCGGAAGCCTACAAATCTCGGCCTAATAAATGTTCATTTGTTCGATAGATAACCGCACCGTCACCTTGGTTTCAAATAGGCCTATTTCGCTCAGGTCATTATCGCCATTAGGCCTATAATTTGCCACGAAAGGACGAGTGACGTTTTACGCGTTCAAAGTGTCGATTAAGTGCTAGCCTAATTAAACATGCTTGATTTAAGAGAGCTTTTCAAGTTTTCTTACCATATGATAGTGACTCAAGTCGTGGAAGTCTATTGATGCGAGTTGGGGGAATGCATTTCCGGGAAAATTAGAAGCGAAAAGTGCATATCTCAAGAGAATAATGTTGGAAAAATTGAAAAACTAGGTTTATTTTATTATTCAGGGACGTCTAAAATCAATATTGGCCTAGCATTATAAGCAGTCTTTCCACAGGCCTATATTTCCCTATTTAATCTGCGAAAACTTTACACCCCGACATAGAATTACTAATGCTGTCTCGAGTTGAGACAGCCATAGCAACTTCCACACGTGCACCTCTCGATATATAACACCAAAAAGTTTAAATTAAATTATGTAAATTTAGGTGCAAAGGTTACAGTATGATCCGTATCGACTACTCTAGCGGTATATACAGATGTAGTTAAGCTTGGCCAACTTTATTATGCTAACTTTGAAACTTAAATCGTTTTCACAGGCTGCGATATGGCATTGCCTCAATCACTATTCTTACGTGGATGCAATTTTTCTGGCCGAGAGGTTGTATGCCGAAGGTAAGCGCTAAAGTACCGTTACTTTGATTGGCATATGCCTCAGATTGGTACATGTAGCCTACGTTGAAAACTTGAATGTGACTTGAACGTGGCTTTTAGTGAATTCTGATGAAGCTCTCTTTCTGCTTGCCACGTGCTACTACCGAGCCGGCAAGCCTGTCAGGGCGCTCTCCGTCCTGCAGTCTGCCGGTTCCAAATCATCGCAGTGCCGGTTTCTTTTAGCTCGCTGTTGCCTGGAACTCAACAGGTTATTTCCTTTTATTTTTATTATTTTCGTTAGATATTCTGGCCATTCTGCTAGGTCACGTAGGCCTATATTGAATGACATTTTGACTTGCGAAATTGGGACTTAAAATGCAGAACGTCTTCACCCATTCATTTTTAACTTTAAATTTCGTTGAGCAGATTGAACGAAGTTGAGACCGCTTTGATGGGTGGCAATGTCCTGAAGAACAAGACCCACAATGAAGTTGTGAGCGAGTTTGGTGACTCTGCGTGTTTCGCTCTTCAGATGCTCGGCGAAGTTTGCGGCCGCACGGAACGACACGCCAAGGCTGCTGATGCCCATCGAAAATGCCTCAGTTTGAATCCATTTTTATGGTCATCGTACGACACACTGTGTGTCTTAGGTCGTTATTTATTTGTATTTATTTTTTTCCTAAATAAAAAGTAAGCGTCTGTATGTCCAATGCATTTATACAAATTGTTTGTTTATTTAAAATGTAGGAGAAAAACCGGACCCAAGTAAAATATTTCAAGTCTCGTCGCTCGACAATTTCAACATGTGTCAAGGTTCCAACCCGCTCGTGCATTTTGTAAATCAGGTTCAGAGCAGCCAAGACAGTACCGTTGGAAACTGGGGTCCAGCGGAAAGCCAGGCGAGTTTAATCGCAATCAACGATCCTGAAATTGGAACAAAACAAAATGCCCGCATTGTCTGCATCTAAAATTAAGCCCTGTTTAAATTTTATTCTAGGTTCCAAATTTGAGCAGCACGCCCATCCAAATTGTTCCGTCTCAAACTCCAGTGTCCACCGTAGCTTTCGTGAGGGCCGGCGCCGGTTGTGCCAGCATGGATGACTTCATTTCAGCCGAGCAAGTTGGCGGCGTGGCTCAGCCGCCATTCATGTTTCCTGATCGCTTCCGCACATTCTTCAACGAAGCCGCCGCCTTCAGTTCTCTGACGCCAACTTTCGGTGTTGTGCCGCTCGACACGTCCAGCCCCATCGACGTCACTCATTGCTGCGCCACTTACATCACGCCGCCCACAACATCGCTCTTGATTGAGACTCAGAAGCTGGCCGACGCGAAACTGGCCGCCAAGAAGCCGCATACAATGGCCCCCACACGAGCGCAGACTATAAACGACAAGAACAAACCGACCGTGTTCAGCCAGTCAGGAAATGCGTGCAAGGCTAACATTCCCATGCTGCCCTCCTCTCCAGTCAGTCTACAGCCAACCGCCATGGCGAACGTCCGTCGAAGCACCCGGCTCTTCAGTAGTTCCAATTCAGTCAAGGTAAATTCCCTTTTGTTTAATTTTGGTTGCACCAAGTTTGGCAAAAACCTAATTTTCTTTTTTTGTTTTTACTTACTAAGTAGTAATTAGGTTTTTACGTGTTGATTTTAGTGAAAAATCATACATCAATATTTAGTAGGCCTATGTATTAATTAATTCGTTTATTTAATAAGCTTACATTTTATTTATTAAATTTGATTAATTTTTTTATTAATTTATTTATTGATTAGTTCATTGCATGTAATAGATTTTATTGATTAATTTATTAATTTATGAAAGAAAAGCTTTATTAAAATCCATGTTTTAGAATTTTAAAAAAAAACCTATTAATTTAACTAGAGTAAAAAGGTATTTTTAATCCTAACTAGTTGCCAGCCTGGTTCGACTTACATGTACCTTGAACTTATTTATTAATTATTTATTTTTGTTGCTTTGTAGGAGAACAACAAGAGTTCGAGCAAGGTGCGTTTCACGTCTTCTAAGACGCCACCGCGCAAGGCGAAGACGCGGGTATCTAAGAGCAGCTTCAGTCCGGCTGCCTTCAACGAGCTCAACGAAATCAACAAGCCCGATCAAGTCGACGGCAAAAGTTCCCCACCATCGGCAACAACCGTTTCAGTCACGCAGCAAGCTGTATATATTCAGAAGGCTGTTGCTGGTAATTTTCCCTAATTAGAAAAGTAGCGAATTTAATATTACTGCCTTCATGAGTTCTCCAACAATGAGCTTTTTTATAATTTGAACAATTTATCCAGCACAAAAATCATTCCAGCTATATTCCAACATTGAATGAGCAAAATTGAAGTTTTTTTTACTATTCCGCTCTTGTTTTACGAATTTATTTTCCCAGAGGGATTGATGAAACTGCTGCAAGACCTCGGCAAGGCGTATTTGCATTTGGCTCAGTACGATTGCCAGAAAGCTATCGAGGCCTTTAACAAACTGCCCAAGAGGCATCACAACACTGGCTGGGTTCTCGTGCACCTCGGCAAAGCGCACTTTGAACTTGCCGAATACAAGCAGGTACTTGTACGGGGTACTCAAAAACTCGACTGACATTTATTTATGCATTTTTTAAATGTACCGGTAATTTTTGAAATTGCATTAATTATTTTTTTTTTTTTTACTCGCAGGCAGTTCACTTCTTTAAAGTCGTGAGAAAGCTTGAGCCACATCGCATGGAGGGCATGGAGTACTTTAGCACGGCGCTCTGGCATCTGCAGCTCGAGGTCGCACTCTCGTCACTTTCTCGCGAACTCACCGACTTTGACAAATCGTCTCCGCAGGTTGACCAAGCTTTTAATCTGCATATTTCGATATGCCATTTTATAATCTTTAATGAAAAACATAAGATTGCAAAACTGGACCGCATGAAGAATTTCGTTGCTAGAATTTGTTTGTTTGTTTATTAAAGATTCCTAAAAGACAAAAGGAAATTAATAAATACACAATTTTGCGAAGTGTCTTTGACTTTAATATGCGAACGAATGTTTGTTTGATTTCAGGCATGGTGTGCTGTTGGAAACTGTTTCAGTCTTCAAAAAGAACACGACACTGCCATAAAGTTTTTTCAGAGGGCCGTTCAGGTACAGCCTCGTGTTGTTAAGATAAAATAAAGAGATAAAAATAATGATAATGAAATTAATAAAATAACAAATAAAATAGTTTACAAACTTAACAATACTAATAAAATACTACTAAAAACAAGATCAAATTTATTAAATTTATAGTTTTTTTAATCCTTTTTTAAATTTTGCTTTTTGAAATATTTTTTCCAAGGTGAGTCCTAGATTCGCCTACGCCTACACACTCCTTGGACACGAGTACGTGCTCACGGAAGAGATGGATAAGGCGATGGCTTGTTTTCGCAACGCGATCTGCATCGACTCGAAACACTACAATGCGTGGTACGGCGTCGGCATGATCTACTTCAAGCAAGAGAAATACCACCTGGCTGAAATCCACTACAAGCGGGCATTGATGATCAACCCACAGAGTTCCGTTCTCCTGTGTCACGTCGGAGTGGTTGGTTTCATTTTGATTTATTTATTTGGGATTTTGTTTTTTGTTTTCTGACAAACGTCCACATTGTCATTTCATGTGACGCGTATCTCTACAGGCGCAGCACAATTTGCAAAAATCCGAAGCAGCGTTGACCACCCTGAATCGAGCCATTCAAGCAGATCCCCGCAATCCGCTTTGCAAGTTCCAACGAGCCACCATCTACTTCATGATGGACCGACCGGATGACGCTCTCGTTGAACTCGAGGAGCTGAAGGAGATCGTGCCAAAGGAATCTCTCGTCTACTTCCTCCTGGGAAAGGTTTGCGTTTAATTTATTCACGCGCTTTGTTCTTCTCATTTTAATATTGGACACTTGAGAATTCACTTATTGGTGCTCTTCATTTCAGGTGCATAAAAAATTGGGCAATACTCATCTGGCTTTAACGAATTTCTCGTGGGCGATGGACCTGGATCCAAAGGGGGCTAACAATCAGATCAAGGAGGCGATCGACAAGCGCTACACGAATGAGGAGGACGATGCCGTTCCAGCTGATGTTGCTGCCAGCATCACGGGTTAGTAGAAACTTGTCTTTCGGGTGAATATTTACATGAGCTTTTTTAGAGCTTTTCCGTAGAGGCTATTTTTCATGTTTTAAAAGGGAAACGTCCATTTCAATTTTGAAAAACGTCTCAATTTATTTCGATTATGGTTTGATAATTATTAAAAAAAAAAGTCAAACTAAATAATAAGACTAAAATATAACAAAACCCTCAAACTAAACAGTACCGAGTAAAATTATCTTTCTCGATGTACTTCAGGGGCGGACATGGAGGTCGTCGAGTCTTCAGCGAGATCGGGGTCCGCTGACGCGGTCGCAGATGCAGACGAGGGACTACCAGAGACCGACGAGAGTTTATGAAGAGCTTAGCCCTAGGTCCTCACGTTGATGGCTGGCATTCGTCATTTTGTTTTTTTTGCGATGCTTGGATCTTCTGGTGGAAAGGTAATAAACTCAAGGACTGTTGTACATTTATTTTATTAAAATTAAGTGAAAGCAAATTGCAAAAAAAAGATTTAAAAAAGGTCTTCCCAATCAGCCCACAAAATAAAATGTAAATTTATTGTAAACACAATAAATTTAGATTTTGTTTTGTGGACTAAATCGCGAGCCTTTTTTTATTCTTTTTCTATAAGGAATATGTAGCTTTTGAAACAGAACCCCATGTAGCCGAATACAAATTTTGAGAGAAATGGAGAGAAGTTTTTTTTTCTTCCCATTTTTGCTGCAGTGTTTTTTTCAGCCATTTTCTTTAAAGTGTTACATATACAAGGTGTCTCAGAATTATCTCTCGATTTAATAAAAATATTGCTTAAATAATGGTTGCAGAAAAATGCCTTTCAATCGCAGATTCATATCTCGTACCCGGAAGTCAAATACTTTTCAAGTTGATTTGAATGTTTTAGACCAATTATACGGGCAATTCTATTGTTTATATGCAGTATTTAAACTGATTTAAACTTGTTTTTGCTGGCCATATGAACAAATTATAAGAGGCGTTCAATGACGTTTTTGCTCACAAGAGACACTCATCACAACATTTTATTGATATGTCAGTCGCAACTCGCAAATAGACGTCCATTTCAGTTCACTTTTGAGTTGTTTTCCTTCAAATTAGTTTTTTAATTTATGCATGATTTTTATAATGAGAATAAATAATTTACAGATATTTCTTCCCATTTTTTGCTGGTTACCAGAGAGATAATTATGTGATACCTGTTATATAAATACAACATTTGTATTCAAAGATATATGCTGAAATTTAACTAAAACGCTTACTTGCATTAAATTTGCTCCGTAGACACGCGGCTTAAAATCTTCTGGTTTGTACATGGAGGTATATAGTAACAAGTCCATAATTATGATTAAATAAAATATTCAATTATATAGGCCTAAACAATAATTTGAAAGAAAACATCGTCTCAAATGTTTGTGTTAAAATGAGTGTGTTAAACACCCAAACGGTACTTCATTTGTAAGCATATTTTTGAGGCTTAGAATATATGAAATTACATGTTAGAAAACATATTTCCAATTTTTAATTGAGGCCTAATTAAAATTTAAATTATAGGCCTATAGCTGAATTAAAAAAGTTAAATGAATTAACTACCGGTAATAGAAAATTAATTTGAATTAAATTCATTTTAATTTTCAATTTAATTAATTAAATTGAAAATTATTACATAAATTAATACCGGTATAGAAAATAAAATGAATTAAATTGAATGAATTACAATGAAATTAAAATGAATTAAATTGAATGAATTACAATGAAATTAAAATGAATTACCCAGTACATTGAATGCATTAGAATGACAATAAAATTAATTAAATTGGAAATAAAACTATTTTGAAAACTACCTTTATTAAATTAGTTCAAACTAGGCTAGATGAATTAAATTGAAAACTAAACTAAATTAGTGGAAATTAAATTTAAAACTAGAATAAATTAGGCCTAGTGGAAGCTGGATTAATAAAATTGATAATTGAATTGATCTAGAGGAATCTAGTTTAATAAATTGATAATTAAATTAATCTAGTGGAAACTAGTTTAATTAAATTTTTAATTAAATTAAATTAAAAATAAATTAGGCTTAGTGGCAAATTGTGATCCAAAATGGCGGATGTCGCATTCTAGACGATGCTAGTCTCAGTGACGTCAGAGCCGGGTAACGAACATCAAAGGTTCCGACTTCGGAGCGACCAAAAAAAGCCAGAATATTTCTAATTTTTTTTAGTAATTTTATGAAACTGAATCTTTCGTACTTTTAGAAAAAAACACAAATTAAAGACAAAATATGGCGGACTACTTTCTGGCGCGTATGGTTGACGCCACTCTGGCCGCCGCCATTTTGAATCCTTCCGCTAGTGCAGATTTTTGCGACAAAAAAATCTAGGAAAGGCGTTGTTGTTGTTGTTGTTGCTTTCCTTTCTGGAAATTCGGGGTAATTTCACGCAGATTTCATTATTTAATCGTGCAATTAAGTGTTTGAAAAGTGCCGCACTTTTATCGTCAATCGGAGCTCGGCAACTGCTTCGTCGTCGGTGGTGAGTGTGATCGCAGTATGGTTTGATCGCCTTCTCTCTCGCGTCGGCCATTAGGCCTACTTAGGGGAGTGGTTAGTGTTTGTTCAAGATTTGCGACCAACTAAACTCGATCTAGATTCGAATCTAGACCGACTCAAAAGCGCGTAAAACATTAGGCCGACAATTCGTGATTTACAATAACAATTGCTGAACAACAATGAGCCTAAATAAGAAAGAGGAGCGCTAGGCCTATTTTTCCTCTTTGTGCATGTAGGCCTATTCCGAGTCCGGAAGGTTTGTGTTTGGCGTCAGGGCGGTCGAAGGTAATTGACCTCCGTGAGCCGAACTACAATGCGGCTCACTACAACACGCGAGTATCCCTGGCCTACTCTTAATTCGAAAAGGATTTTATCGAATAAGGTAGACCTAGGTAAACAAGGTTCACGGCAATCCCAACAAATCTCTTTCGAACTGGCGTGGATGGTCCAAGGCGTCGATTTGTACACCCTGTGTGTGTCCCTCTAGGCGTCGTGGACAACCATTTATCGCCACCAGAGGCACTGCGGCGCTCAACGCTATATCTTGACCCTGTTCCCTTTCGCTGCGGCTCCTCAATGTTGATTCAATTACAAACTTTACTTTTAATGGCGGATAGCAGACGACGCTCATTTCCGGTTTACATGGTGTATAGACGTTCGTAAATTTGTTTAGTTACCGGTATTTATTTATTATTCATTCATTTTTTTTATTAACTTGGGCACCGCGCCCATGGGATGAAACTGTTTTATGTTGACCCAGTGACCTTATTGAATAAAACACTGTCTGTGGACCACTTCCGGTTTGTCCAATTGCCCCAATACACTAAACATAGTTTTAGACAACTTACAGGTGGCCAACTTAACATGTTGTAGTCCCATAAGAAAACTTCTGGTTGGCCACATAGTTTTGGGTAACTTGCTGTTAGCCCCATTGACTCACCATGGGGATTTGGACATAATAAGGATGTCTTCCCGCGATCTCACAATAAATAGTAAATTGTCACATTTTATATATCTATATTCAACACTGAGCTCTATCAAGTGTTGGCGTGGCGCAGTGGTTAGGGCCATCACCACCACGGTGCCACCCAATTCAGAGGTGTGAGGGTTCAATTCCTGAAGTGTAAGAAGAAGGCTTCTAATATATAGAGAAGAATGAGGATTTTTGGGATTTTTAAAAATGCATTTTTGGCGCTGACGCCAGAAACGGCGCCAGTGCCATGGCCCTCGTAAACGGAGAGGGGGACGAACCCACGAGACTTCCTTAAGCCCACCAACTTTAATAGATGGCCCACAAGGGGTTCGATCCTGAAAACGTTGGATTGGGTGGGACCGCGGGGGCGATGGCCGTAACCACTGCGCCACGCCAACACTAGATGGAACTCGGTGTTGAATTCTGCCTTTTCAACGCGATTTTTTTAGAAAGATATTTATTTATGTGGCCATCACGTTCAATTGAATTCAAATTGAAATAAACATTCCACTTTAGAAAGAGCACGGCCGCACATGCTAGCTTCTCTCGCTGCTGCTTTCGCCTAGTTGATAAAACTAAGGCTGGAATCACCAATGATATTAGAGCTGTCTCGACTTGAAAAAACAGACAGACACCGCTTTTATATAGGCCCTATCCTAATCTTCTTAGGACAGAGGGGCCTACCTGTATGTATGTTTTAGAGATTAAATTAAACGGGGCGTAGGCATACCGTACCGGTACGGTCCATAAATATTTAACGCTTTTACAGATAGGCCTACTGTTGTTAAATGAGTCTAGCGCCAGAATTAATCTCGTGGCGTTCGTTTTTTTGTAATACTAATTAACAATGAATCTTGTTTTTTTTTCTAGTGGGAATCGTCTTGGTCTATTTGACTGCTAGTTCTTGTTCTTCACAATGAGTTATCAAATCCAATCGGGAGTACAAGCTGGCCCGCGCCCAAGTAAGTTCATCAATATCACGTTATTATCACGCCGACTGTGCATCGTATCCCTGATCCTAAATGTTATAAGGAAAACTTGAACCCTGCTTGAAACTGTTTTTCTTCCATGTAATATGGAGTTAGCTAGTTTGAAGTAGCGTTCACATTTTCCTCATAACCCTTGGGGATATCATCAACCTACTGTCCTGCCATAGTCATTCCTTATTTCCTCCTCTAGTGTCCCATGGGAATTACGCCGGTGGCGCGGGCGACATGCCGATGTCGAACGCCAAGGAACAGACGCTGATGTGGCAGCAAGGAAATTACATTGGCGATTCGGGAATCCATTCTGGAGCAACGACTCATGTGAGTAAACCCTATAGAATTTTTGAGTGTTTTCTGTTTGTTCCAATGCCTGCAATTTATAATTTGCTTTGCAGGCTCCATCTTTGAGTGGAAAAGACGACGATCTGGACAATGATGTCATGTTCGATTGGGATCAGGCTGGCTTTGGCCAGGGATTCACGCAGGAACAAGTGGACGGTAGGCCTATATCCAATCAATTTCGATAATTAAAGTAGGCCTAACCCAAAAGCATGATAACTTAATAAGAACTAAAAGAAATTTGTTTATAATTAGGCTGATTTTTATGACTATTTTTAACAAAAAACTTTTGTTTGAGAAGAAATGAATCAACAATTAAATCAGACACGTTCACAACGTGTCCGCGCTGCGATGTTCCCTGAGACGCTCGAGGAGGGCATCGAGATCCCGTCTACGCAATTCGACACTGCCCAGCCCACGGCCGTGCAACGGCTCTCTGAGCCCTCGCAGATGCTCAAGCACGCTGTCGTTAATTTGATCAACTATCAGGTAGGTTTAATTTCTTGAACTATTTTTTTTAAAGAAATTATCAATATGTAAATATTTGGTGGCATCAATTAGGACGATGCTGACCTGGCGACTCGAGCGATTCCTGAGTTGATAAAACTGCTTAACGACGAGGACCAAGTTGTGGTCAGCCAGGCCGCCATGATGGTCCACCAGCTCTCGAAGAAGGAGGCCAGCCGACACGCCATCATGAATTCACCTCAGGTCTGTTTTCCTATATTTGTGACTTAATATTCAATAAATAAATAATGAAGTCTCCGGATGTTGATGGCTGAAAGAACATAAAATCTCATCAACATCCGCGCTCTAGAATTATTTAATGCTAGAAAGTAGATGCTGAAATCAGGTTTATTTCTGTAGATGGTTGCTGCCTTGGTGCGTGCCATGTCCAACAGCAACGACTTGGAGACGACGCGTTGCGCTGCCGGAACTCTGCACAACTTGTCTCACCATAGACAAGGATTGCTGTCTATTTTCAAGTCGGGTGGAATTCCAGCCTTAGTAAAGCTGTTGAGGTTCGTTTTAATTTTTAACCCTGCACACTCATGACATCACTTTAATCTTCCCTCGATTAACAAATGACGCTCATTTCTAATCACCCCATTAAAGTTCTCCGGTCGAGTCGGTCCTTTTCTACGCCATCACCACTCTGCACAACCTCCTGCTGCACCAAGAGGGATCCAAGATGGCCGTGCGTCTCGCTGGCGGCCTTCAAAAGATGGTGGCTCTTCTGCAGCGCAATAACGTGAAATTCTTGGCCATCGTCACCGACTGCCTGCAGATTCTAGCTTACGGCAACCAGGAGAGTAAGCTCATCATTCTTGCCAGCCAAGGTCCCATCGAGCTCGTGCGCATCATGCGCTCGTACACTTACGAGAAGCTGCTGTGGACAACCTCGAGGGTCCTCAAAGTCCTTTCCGTGTGCTCGAGCAACAAGCCGGCCATCGTTGAAGCAGGTTTGCCTTACGTCAAGTTTTCATAATCTTTGTCATTTTTTATTTCGCATTTGTAAATTTAACGTAAGTTACCCTAGTTCAAATTTAAAAAAAAAAACATTTTAAATTCAGGTGGAATGTCTTCGCTTTCAATGCATTTGGGCCATCAGAGCCAACGTCTTGTCCAGAACTGTCTTTGGACACTTCGTAATCTGTCCGATGCTGCCACCAAGGTTTGACATTCTTTCATTATTATTATTATTATTTCTAACTTTTTGTTGACCCATTTTTATTTTATTTTCTTATTTCAGGACAGCATGGACGGCCTGCTGCCCCAACTTGTCCAGCTCCTTAGCTCGAGCGACATCAATGTAGTCACATGCGCTGCTGGCATCATCTCCAACCTGACATGCAACAATCAGCGCAGCAAGGTGACCGTTTGTCAGGTCGGCGGAGTCGAGGCGCTCGTGCAGACCATCATCCAAGCTGGGGACAGAGAGGAAATCACAGAACCAGCTGTCTGTGTCTTATTCTTTCATATCATCTATTATTGTTTATTATCATCTTAATTCTTATTTAATTAATTTTGCTGCGCTCAATTTTATCGTTTTTAAAGATCTGTGCTCTGCGTCACCTGACTAGTCGTCATCCTGAATCGGAAATGGCGCAGAATGCCGTCCGCCTTAATGGAGGTCTGCAGATCATTGTCAAGCTTTTGCATCCACCGAGCAGATGGCCGCTCATTAAGGTGACGACTCGTCGAAGCTTAAAATTTCTGTTTGGCCAATTTGATTTAAAGTGTAACCATTTTTTGTTTATTATCTAGGCTGTTATTGGTCTAATTCGTAACTTGGCTTTGTGTCCCGTTAATCATGCGCCACTGCGTGAGCACGGCGCTATTCCTCGTCTTGTCCAGCTGCTCATTCGCTCTTACCAGGATACCCAGAGGGTAAGTTTCTTCTAAATGAAAATTGAAAATTATCCATTAATGGTCTGATTTCATTCCAATAAAAAAATTTGATAATAAAAACTAGAGTAGAAAAATAGCAAACCAAACTCGAGTTGCACTTTGATAAAAGTTTTATTGAATACTTTAGAGAAACTCGGTCGCATCCAATGGCAGCCAACCTGCTTACCCGGACGGTGTTCGCATGGAAGAAATCGTTGAAGGAACTGTAGGTGCGCTTCACATTTTGGCTCGCGAGGTCCACAACCGGACCATCATCAGAGGTCTGAGCATCATCCCGATTTTTGTCCAGGTACTTTCTTATATAAACTTCCTTATGTATATATTGGTTTCCGTTTATTCCACGTCGTTTTCATTTATTTTATCTCATTTTTTTCTTGTGGCTAAAGCTTCTCTATAACGAGATCGAAAACATTCAGCGCGTCGCAGCCGGTGTTCTGTGTGAATTGGCTGCAGACAAGGAGGGCGCTGAAATGATTGAACAGGAGGGCGCCACGGCTCCGCTCACCGAACTGCTCCACTCGCACAACGAGGGTGTCGGTAAGTGGGACATTTCCATCTAAGATACCTCTGTGGAAGTCTTCTGCGCTTTTGAGAGCGTTTTGTAATTTTGAGGAAAAATTATGGAATGCCAGAAGTCTGTATTAATATTTAAAAAATCAGATTCTGCAACAACACAAAATGCTTTTATCCAATTTTGGCAGAATTTGTTTTAAATTAATAATCAAGCATCCCTTAGTTATGATTACTAACCTTAACGTGTTTGCATGCGAAGGAAAGTAAAAATAGGTTCAATGTACGTAGAAACTAACTATGCCTCCCCCCTCTATATTAGCACTTTCAAATAAACTTGAAAGTAAACTTAACACTATGATAGCTTAAGGTGCATTTGGGGACGCGTTTAAGTCTTAGAATTTACTCGCTCGAGTAGTGGACGACAAACGGACAAACATTGCACGATTTTTGTTCATTTAGAGATCCCTGAAGTTTTGCCTCTTGTAAACATGGTGCAATTTTTATACAACTTGTTCGTTTCTCTGAATGCACCTTAAAGGAATAATAACAATCAGTTTGACGTCTTTTGTTTTTGTTTTAAATTGGCCTATTTTATCTAAGTTGAAAAAGATTGCAAATATTAAATTTAACAAATTAAGTTTGTGTGCAATTTCTTTTCGAACTTCCGGGCATTAGTCCAGGTCATGCATTACATCAAATCACGTCAGGTTGTGCACGTAAAAATAGGAAATATGCCAACGCTACACGTGCTACGTAATGCGTGCTGCCTATAATGCGTAAGTTGAAGTTAACCCCAATCCCAACCGATTGCGCGCCATGATATGTCCAATCGTCTGCTCGTTCAAATGCTACTCTATGGCGTATGAACCAATTGGGAAGATATTCATCAAACTAATGAAGGACAAAAGTGAGTAATGTATTCAGAATTTATTATTCAAACAGATTGTTATTATTCCTTTAGCTTTCTTGTGCTGCATCATGAGTGATTTAATTCATTCTTCTTTCGGTTCTTTTATTTTTTCTTGCTGCCAATTAAAAAAAAACAATACAAACTGCACACTCAGGTACCGCATGTTTCGATGCACCCCAGAAATTCAATTAATTTTTAACTGACGCGTGTCTCTTCTAGTATGATATTTGTGCCCCTCCCACTCTTCATATATCTACAATGTCCGTAAAACATCTACAATTTTAAACTAACCCCAAGTGGTCGGCACTACATCTACGAGTGTACACATTTGAGGTCTTTGTTTTAATTTTCATACTTGTGTGATTGGACGTAATTTGATTCCATTAGACTATTTCGGCTATTCAAGAGTCTCTCTTGTTTTATATCGTATTTACATGTAGTATTTGTTCTTGTCATAACACAAAAGATGCATATTTTACTCCATAATCTAACACTGTAAAGTCTTCACTTTTAATCGTACGATACGATTTAACGTTTGTCTTCTTGGTCGGTCTTAAAGGAATAATAACAAATCAGTTTGAGGAATTTTAATTGTTTGACTTTCTGGAATATATTTGCATAATATTTTTTGCAAAATTGCTTCTTTCAAATATCCAGTAACACATACATTGAACCGTTTGAACGACCACTAGATTGGGTTTGATGTAAGACCTTCCGCTGGCGTATTTCCGGTATTACAAGCGTCTGCTCAAATGCGTAACTAGATGGCGACACTTGTCTTTTTTCCGGAAATATGACCGGATGTGCGAATGCGCTATCTAAGCGGGCATTAATTGGATTGTGATTTTAATAAATCTAAACAAATGGGGTTTCATTTTGTAATCAAATCAAATCAAGATTCATGAAAGGCTAATGTATTATGTCTGTCCACCCAAATTCGCGATTGGCTGAGAGATTTGCTCTCGTGCAGAGACTGGCGCGATCTATACCTCAACTCAGTCAATCTTTTTATTTTTTCTGAGTAGTTCTGTTTGGTCGATAACCTCTGTTAAGCCGATTAAAAAACCAACCAAACTGATTGTTATTATTCGTTTAAATTGAGCAGATCTGATCATACCTTATTTTAATTAAATGTGATCGTTCTTGTAGTCTCTTTCTTTTTAGCAGCATATTTTTGCAACGAATTAAGCACATTTATGCCGTAGTTTGTCAACACACGATTTGCAAAGAAATTCAATACCAGCTTATTTTGTTTGCCAATTTTCTCGAATATTGCACTGACTGTAATCAATTGCACATTCGACACTGTTTGTCAGCCATTGTCGCTTGATGATCCGAACTTGCACTCACGGAGTCACGGTATCACGAATTTGCACTGAAGTGTATGATCAATTGATCACTTAACGAGGAAGCGAGTCGGACTCCACCCCGGCCCCCTTTAAAAGCAGTTTCGATCATAACCTTATTCTAACCTTAGTCCTTTGTTCTGTGTCCATGTCCAGCTTCTTCTGATTAGCATAATTGAATTACTAACAATAGTCGTAAGTTTTCATCTAATAAACGAGTGATGTGCGAAGCATCGCGGGTTTCCATCTTATATTGGTTGCATTTATTTAACTACCTAGGCTTAACTAGCCTTGTATAATACTAATAATGTCCGAGCGAGAGTGGACGTGCGAGATAAAACGCGACTTTAATTTACAAAACGGACTGGGTGTGATAGACCAATGACAATCGTCGGAATTTTGGTTCCCCTTTTGAGTTTGCTAAAGTCCTTCGCTCGCTCGGACAATTATTTATCTTTCTCAGTGCAAATATGAATTTGATGATTTTATTTTTGGGTCCGCGAATCTATTTGAAGCAACGTACGCGGCGGCCGTGCTGTTCCGCATGTCCGAAGACAAGCCGCAGGATTACAAGAAGCGTCTCTCCATGGAGCTGACACATTCCCTGTTTCGCGAGGAACACGGACCTTGGTCTCAGGTTCGGGTCCTCTTCATTCAATTCGCCATTTTCCGCTGGTAAAGAAATCATTTTTTTTTTAAATCATCGCATCCTTCCTGCTTTCAAGGACTCCGTGATGCAAGACGTCGCCATGTTGGCTCCAGAAGAAACCTACCAAGAGCAGATCTATCATGGCAGTCAGGGACCTCCGAGTGTGCATGGAGTTGTCAGCGGTGGACATGGTAGACCTATCTATCAGCAAGGTATGCGGAGAAATACTCCACCTCCCCTTTTTCCTGTAAATTGACATGAAAAGGGCTGAATGCAGGTGTACTGAGTTTTAATTGAATTGAAGCCATATTTATGAACTTGTCGTCTGTGTGTCTGACTGTGTCTGTTTGTGAGCTGGACCCCCACCTGTCATATATCAAATTAAAGGTCTCGACCCCAGGGTGTGCACTAAGCAGTCCTTTTTCCGATCGGACGTCCCGTCCAGGAAATTACGCCGCGAAAAGTTAGCCCTCTTGGGAAGAACCTTTGTTGACGGGCACCAGATGAGGCGCGTCAGGCGTTTTCTGGTAGTTTAAGAGAGAATGACAGAAGTGGCGGGGAATATGATCAATTTATACAAAAATTGTGTAAACAAAAAGGATTTTTCGTTTGAAATTTTGTTCTTGTTCACCCATAAAAGCTGAGTATTGACTCAAATTTGTTCGCAGGGTACGATGGCCAATCGCAGATGGACACAGGCAACTACGCCCTGGATCCTGCCATGGATCTCGGCCCGGCAGTCGCCGACCTCAACTTCGACAACCTGGATTCGCTGCCGACTCCTCCGCCCGAGAACAATCAGCTCACCGCCTGGTACGACACTGATCTCTAGATGGATGGATGCGCGGCCAACAAGACCGGCCACCGGTCAATTTGCCCGAAGCAAAGAAAGAAAAAAACAACGTGCTGACTTATTCGAAACACAAATAGGTAATCAACCAGCTTACGGACGGTTCATTAATATGTAGGTAAGTACGTATTTTAATGTCTGTGCCGTAGCAGTGACAATCACGCGAGACGTTTTTATTCTATTTTATTTCACCAATTAATTTCTTACGTCCAATTTATGACCAAAAATAATTTTAAGTGTGTCACATTAGGCGGCAAGGTACTACTGATATACAACTATACATGTATGTCGTTAATATAGTTCGGTTTTGCATGGGGGGAAACATGGGCGAAAGTGGGCAAAAGCAGACGATGATTTTGCTTAAAAAATAATATTCAAAATAAGGAAATGATTAAAATCGATTACATTGTTGCTGATTTGACTGATTTACATAGCATAAATCAGGCATCAAACAGCGATTAAATTAATTAACTACTCAAGAACTGACTTGAAAAATCTGAATAAATTAAACCCAATTCTTTTTGCGATTCTTCATCAAATTTCTTGGATTTTGTTTGGAAAATATTTTCCAAATCGGGTTGTTTTAGTTCTCCAGTAGGATGAAAGTTCCAAGGATGCATAAAAAAGGGGGAAATTTAACCAGCAGCGACGCGCAAATTCATGAATTCGCGTTAGAACTTCCGGTGTTCTGCTCGCGAATCACAGAAGTGGCTGGAATATGATCAATTTTGTATAAAAATTGAGTAAACAAAACGGGGGCCTTTTTAAATTTTGTATTTTTTTAAATTTTTTTATTGCTGAAAAATAATAAATTAAGTAAAATAGTCCAATAAAAAACCGTCAAACAGATCTTGAGTGCCCCTTTAAAATTATAGCGAGTTTTGCCCACTTTGGTCTGCTTTTGGAGGTCGGAGGCCTTTCGCTCACCCACCCATCTTACTACAAACTGTATTCAATCTCGTATTTTTTTTTCACGTACTGAAGATGAGTGTGACTTGTGTGTTAGGTTGGTATCCCTAAGGGTTATAAAGGCGGACTTGAGACTGTCTCACATTTTTCTTATAGCCCTTAGGGATACCAACCTAAGACTTAAGACAGTAGCCGTGTGTCCTAGCTTCAAATATTCAAAATATTTTGTTTTCGGTGGCAGCTTTTTACGAGAGGTACTGTACATGTACGTGTATTTAATTCGGTCTTTTACTTTTTTATGCATCTTCATCAGCTGTGCTACGAGTATATTATATTGGAACTGTAATCAAATTTTTTTCCAAAATCCTTCTCAAAAGCAGGTCACAAATGATGTTGAATATTTGTAACACAAAAACACTGATCCAATTGATTCACACACATTTTCGTCCATGCAAATAAGTAACAATTTAAATTAGGCCTGATCTACAGACGTAGTTTAGTGCAAAGCACACTAATATACACTTCTTGATGAGAATTTAGATTTATTTATACGTTTTTGGGATTACTCTGACAATGAACTCTGTATTTTGAATTTGCATTGCAATTAATAAACTGCAGTGCTTACCTGACAAACAATTTCAATTTTGTCTATGTATCGATGTTCACTATTGACATTGTGTTTTTGATAATATCGTGATATCGATATTGTCGTTTTCGATATATCGATATTTCCATTTTTGGGCAAATTCCTACATTATTCACAAATTTATTTGCTGCTACAAGTGTATAATACGTATGGTGGCCGAAAACGGCCATCGGGTGGCGAAAGTAGGCAATCACTGTTGGCTCCAGTTTAGCTTACCGCAGTGCTTTCTTGACAGATTTTGAACGCTGTAGAACTTTAAAAATTATATCGCGGGCGTACACTGCAAATGACCTTGGAAAAAAGTTTTCAAGGTCATGTCCTTTTTTTCCCCCCACCTTCATCCATTCGCCTATGTAGCCAACTGTATAGAATGGTCAATTGAGTAATCAACGGTTACTTACATTTATGTTCATATTGGTATTTTTTTGTCTAAATAGGCCTAGTTCGCACTTATGTATCGTGTGCAAACTGTGCTTAATAAAAAGTTTTTATTATGATTAGTATTACTTAAAAAGGCCTAAGTTAGTTGTTCAAACGAGTGCATGTTTATGCTCGCGCAGGCCCCATGCCCAAGGGATAAGTGAAAATCAATACATTGTCGTATAATGAAAAAAATTGTGGCGTCGATGGCATCACTAGCAGTCCTGCGCCTGCCGGCACATTAATTATATTGTGAGTGAAATGTGACACGCCCCTTTGGGGCATTCGCCGCCTGATTAAATACCTTGACGCGCGTTGTGTAATGTTACTAAATATATATATAAATATCGGGAGGGTGTTGAATTCCCTCCCGTTTCAATCCCTGAATTCAACATTGTTAGGGAAAAGCCTGGACTGCAGTTAACATTTTCTACGTGGAGCCCGAGTAAAACATTACTAAATACATTAAGGCAAACATTAATAAATACATTAATAAATACATTAATAACCAAAAACATTAATAAATACATTAATACCCAAAAACATTAATAACTACATTAATACACAAAAACATTAATAAATACATTAATACATGCAAATAAAATGAAATAAATTAAATAGGCCTACATGCAAACAAAATTATTTAAATTTTAAAACATAATTAATTCAAACAAAATGAAACAAATTAATGGAGAATACAAGATTCACAAGGCAGCAATTGTTTGAAAAAACGAAATACCTTATTTCTGCAGGCTTCGTACAAATAATCTTTGAACTTAGTCCTCATGCAGGAACACACTGAAAGGAATCCTGGGAGATATATTCGTTTTGAACGTCGAGTCATTGCGAATTGCGGTGATTTTAAAAGACGTTTCTGCCGTCGCGTGTCGCGGCTGCACATGATCAGTGTTCAGCGAGAACAACGCCGGTCGCAGAAGTCCGTAAAAGATTCCAGATTTCCAGTCATCTGCGGTTGGTGAGTTACAAGAATTCTAGCAAGTGTCCAGCTGACCTTAATGTTTTAACCTTAAATATACTTTAAAAAACCTTAAATGTTTAAATTCCTCGCTTGATATAAAACGAGGAATTTAAATTAATTAAATAATAATCACGCAAAATTAAATATATTTAGGCCTAATTAATTAGTGCTTGTGATTTTAAATCTAAAATTGTAATTGCTGGCCTGCAATTATACACTCAAACTGCTCTTACACCAATGAGCGACAATGACCATTTAAAAGGTCCATCAATTATGGTACTGCATATGAAGTTTATGCTATTGGACTGAATGAACCAAATAATAAGTAGGCCCTGGTCTATAAGCTTTAAAGAGCTGCAATCCGTGCGATTTTACTCGAGTCATCGAAGGAAAAATCGATTGCGATCTGACCCCTGCTTAAATTGGCTTTCTATACCCTTGCCTAGGTCACAGTTAAACATTTATTGTATTTTTGTACTCATATTGCCGATGGGCCAAATCCCCTTTAAAGGGGAGCCATTTTAATTTGAAAAAAATTTACACCATGTAAACCGGAAATAAGCTTCGTCGTCTGCTATCTCACCACTTTGCCAATGAATCAACATTGAGCAGAGCCGCCATGAAAGGGAAACACGGTCGCGATTTAACATTGAGCGCCGCAGTGGCTTCTCGTTTCATGGCCGTCATTGGCATCGAATTCTTAATTCGACGTCACATGCGCTGGTCCTTCGCAAACATGATTGGTCGCGAAGCCATTCTTAAGTGCGCGCATGCGCACGCGTGTGGATTCGAGCGCAATGGCGGCGCCCATTAACTTCCGGAAGAAAAAGGTCGTGGCGAAAATGCGAATCCTTAAAAAATATTACATTGTGTATTGAAAACTCAGCTTTTAATCAATTCAGTAAGCAGTTTACGGTGATGATAAAAACAAATTAAATAATAAAACTAAAATAAAAAAATCTCAAATTAAACTCGACTCCCCTTTAAAAATTGGCAAAATAAAAAACCAACTCCTGAAGACTGAGTAGTGAGTAGTGTTATCAAAAATGGGTTAATTAATCCTCATATACGAGCGTACTCAGTATGTTGGTGTCTGATAGGTGCCACACACGCCTCCTAGACGAATAAATACAAAAACACATGAACAAAAATTAACATGGACCCGTGTCAGCTGTTAGCCCTGCATGCATAATGCATCCATATGAATTATGTAAGGGCATTTGCGCGTTTAATCAGAACGGGTGCAAGTATAAAATAAATAAATAAATATTTTTATTCAACAGTTCACTTCGGAGGGAAACATGTGTGGCCTATCGGTGATGCAATGGCCGTCGTCGTCGTCGTCGATGACATGATCCTTATCGCGATGTGCGATACCGGATGAAAGCGCGTCGTCGGCGTCGATCGGCGTGAAAACTGCTGGTGCTCGCTCCGCCCATTCGCATTTATTAATCGGGCTCTCGACGGTGTCGTCCAAGTCGGATCGCTGATGCGAATGACGATCATCAGTATCACCATCGTCATCGTCAGCTCGATCGGCGACGATGAGCCGATTCTTCGCGTTCAGCGTCTTCGATCGTCAGTCTGAAGTGCGTATGCGCACCGCCCGCGATCGTCTTCGCCATCGCCGTCAATTTCGTCGCCGCCGTCATGCAGCCGCTTCTCAACGGATCGATACCGTCGTCGCTGCAGGCGGCTGCCAGAAACGGCGGGTCGACGCATTTGCCCAGAGGTAAATGAACAATTATATAATTTCTCCGCATAAAAATAGCCCAGGCTTTGAATGTTTAATCTCACCCCCACATTTTTACGGATCCTAATACGAAGATCGATTTGTGCCCATATAGGCCTTCTTCAAGTGAAACTAAAAAAATAATCAAATGATGATGCAGGTAATAAATTAAATATGGTACCGGCTAATAATTTTAGTTAATAATAAAGTAATAAATAAAATAATAATTTTAAGTACGCTAAACAATTAATTAAATAATAATTTAAATAATTAATAAATAAAAGAGGCTAATTTAAGTCATTAATAATTTAAATAATAATTAAATTAAATTCGAAATCGAATACGAGTCGTAATTAAAATAATGGCCTATACAAAAATGAAATATCAGATTATACCGCTAGTTAAAATATTAGGCTAGGTTAAAATAAAATAAAATCATTAAAATACAGAGGTGTATTGAAAATTAATTAATCTGTAATAAAATCAAAAGAAATTAAATACAATTGATTCAAAGTATGAAGCTGAATCCAATTGGAATAAAAATAGGATTAAATAAATTGATAGATC